>KV751329.1:4516874-4537089 GCA_001698575.1 Mola mola | reverse complement strand
CTAATAATAATAATAATAATAAATATAATAATAATACTTTAAAAAACATACATACATACCTTGATAACATACCTTCATTCTAATGGCACGTCACATACCCATGACACTCTTTGTTACTACTCCCAAAACATGTAACACTTAATGGTATTTACATTATAGTAAACATAGACACAGCAAACTTGAACCCCTTTTGAGTATGCATGAGGAATCCACATAAAGAAATAGTTTATAAAAGTCAACACAAATAATTTACAGGAATTATATGCACTTCCAACAGTGCATTGTTGGAACAGATCTTAAAGCAACCTCTAACTATTAAACATAAAATGCTGCTTATTGAACAATGAAATTAACTTGAGTTCAACACTTTATGCAGCCAGCAAACAGTGGCTCCCTTTGCGTCAATTTTCTGTTAATTTTAAGGGTCAATGCAGTCAATTTCAACGTGAGCTCATGGTGGACTACAACACTTATGCTTTTATCCTGCCCAGTGACTACAGATGACATTTGGAAAATGTCCAGAAAGCAGGATAACTCAAAAACATTGCTGCCATGGAATCAAAAATTAAATGAAATTACAGCATCATGTCACATTGACTTTCCCTTTATTTTGCTTTTTATCAACCTTGAGCCCGTTCGGACATTAAGAAAACTTGCGTCTTCTTTTTTTAGCTGTTTTAAATGACAGTGACTGACAGGTTTTGATCAGAGTGGAATTTATATGATTAGGGGCTACAAGTGACCATCAACATCTACTGTAATATTTTGATAGTTTTAAACCCTTTGATGAACTTTTAGTTATTTTTAGTGCATGTGTTTGCCCTTTGGGACCACATGTAAAAGCCTCATTAAACCCCAGTAAGGTGTATGGTCACAAAGCCAGGCTGTGCTGAACAATTCAGAATACATGTGTTGATCATGGGTCACTGTCCTCCAGACCAAATGGGATTTCAACTGGATGGAATAACAGGTGATGTTGGTGAACTTAAACAAGACACCTCTGCATCTGAGAGGTGTCACTTTAAAAATTCTGGTTATTATTGTCAACATACCAGACAGAAAGGGGAAATTGTGATTGTAAAGCAAAAGCTACGAAGAAACCAGTTTCTTTCAAACTACAAATGTCCTTTGCGAGAGGCAGTGTGATGGGTGAGACATTAAATGAATCCTGCTGCATTGTTCAAACATCTCCTACATTTTCAACTGCAGAAGCATCAACAGGAGAATAAATTACAACATAGAGGAGTTACTTACTATTTACCATGGCCTCAGGCTGCCTGGCACCCCATGATTCGCTCTTTTTCTCTATGTGTGTTTGTTGGGAATCTAACAGGAAATCAGAGGGTTCCAAGACGCTCCACTCAGTGATTAGCTGTGCTCAGCAAGCGCCACAAAGAGCCGCTCACACACACACACACACTCACATGCACTCACAGTTTGTGAGCCTAACAGAGACCGGCAGACTTGTAAGCCAACTTGTCACTGGCTGATGAACTGATGAACTGACAACTCTGTGAGTGCGTGCATGTGTCTGCAGTGTGCATGAGGAAGGGTGGAAATTTTTCTTTTATTTTCAGTATACTGCATGTCTTTTTATGTGTGTGTATATGCTACATGTCTGTGAGAATGGCATGTGAGCATATCGTGCATGTGAGCGTGGGCATGAGCAGCAGAGGGTCTACACGGTCGAGCTTGAGTCCAGACTAGTATCAACTAATCGCCTGAGCAGGATCTCAGTCCTGTGACTGGCGATGACAGACAGACTGAAGACATGGTGACATGATACAAATAAAATTTGATTTGATTTGATTTGATGGTGAAAGTCTCAACGTTCGCATGGCCCTTATGAGGCCTTTTTTGCACACTATACAGGATTTTTGTCTGAATAACTGCCATAAATACATGAGTAACATGCTTGCAAAGCTTGCTGAATCCTCCCCTTGTTGCAGTCGTCATTCAAATCCTTACTGCTACATTTTCTGTACTTTCAGGAGGGATCAAAGGCATTCAGACAGGCTGAGCTTGACATAAAATGAGGCTTTATGTTGACAACGTCTAACGCTCTTTGCAAGGCCCTTACAAATCCCAGCAAGGGGATATTAATCTTATACCGAGACGCTTTCAGCTGTTCACATGAATAGGCCAAATCATCAGTGACACACAGCTCACATGCTCCTTCATCCACCGCAAGCTTGAGGCATTTGAAACACTGCCAACAAGCTGTCAAACCTGCACAAGTTTAGCTTCCACTTATTTTGCACAATGGCATAAACTGGCTTAAACTGCCATGTGCTTTTCTGGCTTCTCTTGTATCCAAACTGTTTTGCCATTTGCACAATTCATTTTGGTGACCATCAGCTCTGGAATGAGGTTTCCCTGTAGCTGCCTCACGTTCTTTGAAGATGTTGTTGATCACCTAAGTTTTCACTTAGTGACAGCAGCAGTTGAAGCAGGTCCACCTTTGATTATTCACGGAAAGATCTGCAAATGTACCACATAGATTGACTCAATATTTTGTACTAGATCAACAAAACCCATTGTAACAATTTTTTAGATCATTCTTTTGAATGCTATTTTAAGAAAGTACAGCTTTGTACTCAGTTTGTAGTGTATAGATGTACTGTTAGCATTATAGTTAATTTTAGCATGTCTTTACATTGAAACAAATTCAACAGAAATAATAAACTATTGTTGAATTTTGGTTGTTCCTTTAGACAATGAGAGCGTTTTGACACCGTGTTCCACAGTGAAACCAAACCCTTACTGTCAGCATCTAGCATTTCCTGTGGAGACAGAGATGCGACAGCCCCATTCATATAATCATATTACCATTACTAAGGATGACGGGGGGGGCTGGAACCTATCTCAGCATCTTCGGGCGAAGGCAGGGTACACCCTGGACAAGTCGCCAGTTCATCCCAGGGCTGACATTTAGAGACAAACAACCATCCACACTCACATTCACACCTACGGGCAATTTAGAGTGACCAATTAAACATAACCCCCAGTTTGTATGTTTTTTGACTGTGGGAGGAAAGTAATATTTCTGCCCCAACCACACCTCTTTCTGATTGCTTGCACTTCAAAGATGACAGCATTTTAAGACTGAGGGCTGCTGGAGAGGCTGAAGCTGTGGAATGATAATGTTTTTTCATTCTACTACATTGCCATGGTGTTTTAAAATGTGCATACATTTATCTATGTATTGCTTGTGATTTTCTTTGATCAACTAGTGTTTTTTCATGTGATTTAATTGCCCCAATTATTGACTTCTTACCTGCCCATATTGATTTGGTGACAATTAACTGAACATAATATGTCTTGTAAGTTTACTTCTTTAGACCAATAATCACACCACTCACCTGATCCCTTACATTCTGGCAGAAGTGAACATGGTTTTTCATGTGACTCAACTCTTCAGACCAGTCTTACTACTACTTATTTGTTCAGATTGACCGTATTATTATTTTCCAACTTATAAATAAAGGAATCCAAAGGTGACAATTTTACACTTGCCTCGATGAAAAGCCTTAATTGCATGTTTTTACTGTTGCTGTAATGTAACAGTCATGAGAAATTAAAGGCTTTTTAAATCATCAACCCCTTGAGTTTCTCATACATTTTTAAATTTCTAGAGACGGGAGCCATTTTGGTGAGAGTGCAGCTGTAAATATCACAATCCCATGATCTGCTTCTATTTCCCAGTTACACCAGTGAAAATGCTTGAAGTCACAAACAACAGGATCTTACAACTGGAAAGCATTTAAAGTCCTGTTCCAGCCATGGATTAAACTCCTATAAAGCTAATTATTGTTTTTCTTTAATTGACCTATATCAATTTTTTTATCATAGAAAAAAAATTTCCTTTGTGACTTTGGTCTTGGATATACATCTACACCTTTGCCTCGTCTTGGTTGTGGGGGCCTATGAATGTGCTACTTTAGTCCCACCTTATTTCTGCTCACCTCCCCTCATCTGCAGCCAGAGCGAGCCCGAGCTTACCCATTCCATCATCCTTTAAACTAGTCTACTCTACACTGAATAATGGCAAGTTCTAACATTGGAGTAATTCAGTCGTAAAGTAATTCAGTCTGTTTAAACCAAATACAAATTCCCAGGAAGAAGAAAAGCTACTTGTACAAGGTCACCTACAAGCTGTTGAATTTTATTAAGCCCCACCACTGCAAGTTGTAAGGATGGGAAGAACTGGACTATCAGAATCTGTATTCTGAAGACTTTCACTAGTCTTAAAAATGACCAAATTATCTTTCAAATGTCATCATAATGTGGTCTTCCAACAAATTTCTTTACGGGATTTATTCGGACTTGAATTGGAAGAACATTCACATTTCTTGTATTAGATTATAAAAATGTTTCAAAAATAGTGCTAACTCTGTGAGGTGGTGGATTTTTTATCATACTCCATTATAATCAACTGTATACTGCTTCAAACATCATTTATACTCAAACATTTCACAAAGCCATGTTACTTTTGAGCTGAGAATAAATTCTAACAATGGAATCTTATGTCTGTTCAGAACTCTTTTTTTGTTTGTCCCTCTTTGTTTGCATTGTTGAACCTTGTCTGTATGATAGCTTGTTTGCCTGTCATGTCCTCTGTCATCCCCTGAGTTCTGTGACAAGTATTGTTTTCTGTTCCTCTTTGAAATAGCTTCTTATTTGTTTGTGACAGTTACTGTGTCTGAATGACTCCATAAAATCAATCCAGCCGTGTTGGAGTTTGACTTCCACAAGTAGGTCTCCTGGCCAACAAAAGAGCCAAAGGTATTCATGAAAGCAAGTTAATTTATATGTATGAAGGATGAGTGAATGATGCTTGAGTAGTTCAAGTAGAAATTCAAACATTCTTCTATTATTGTTAAGGACTTTGGTGCAGTCCCTGAACATCAGACTGGAAAAGACCAGATAACTGTGTGTGTCCATTTTGAAAACAAAGATGGCTGAACCTGAAATGGTTTCAAACAGTGCTTCATAGTCACAGGATTAGAGGAAATCCTAATGTAGTTATATATTAATTTGATAGTCAGCAAAAAAATATGTCAAAAATATCAATAGTGTAGAAAATCTGCATAAAATTTACATTTGACATTAAGTGAACAGGATGGGACAAAAAAGAGAAAAAACACCAAACAAAAAAAGAACTTGTTGGTGTATCGCCCCCATGCCGTGGTTATGGGCTCGACAATGTAATTACCTAAATTGTTAACTGGGACGCTCCCTAAGTTCTTTTAACTGACAACACAATATATGTGGTAATCTATACGATTTTATGTGAAGCTTTGTAATGCAGTCGTTCAGCCCTTATTTTAAGCTAATTTAAGTAATCCTCAAACAACATTAATTACTCTTATAGTAACTGCAATGAAATCACAAATATTCCCTTTTTTATAAAAAGTAGAAAATGTTTGTGTAAAATATGAAATTAAATTACAATCAAATAAAATATTTAAAATAAAATGTTTCTTGGTATTACCCTTTAAAGATAACTGAATTCCTTGTGTGACTCAATACCAACGAAATCTAATGAAATCAAGTACCTAATGCATCTTTTGCATTAAATGACACACTCCTCCTTTAAATTAGCAACCTCTGCTACGCTACCTTTACAGTTAGCAAGCTAGGCTACTTCACCTATAAAGTTAGCTCAAACGGCTACCTCAGGCTAACTCACCCTCAACATGAGCCTAGCGCTCCGGCGCATAAACCAAATAGGCTACCTCACATAACTTACCATAAGGGTAAATCAGGTGAATCACTTAGCACATTCAATGCAGTTCAAACACAAATAACCATTGAATATGCATTCAATTCACTTCAGATATCAGAATGCAATGTACAGTAAATGTCCTATGCTGGCATTAAACTCAATTACCCCCACATTGCAGGCCTGTTTCGGTGCTTGGGTTCGTTGAGACCATAAACTGAACGGCCGCTTCACTCAAGTGGGCAAACAAAAAATGGCAAACCTTTTTACCTTGTGGAAGAGAGAGTTCTGTGTATGTGTGTGTGTGTGTGTGTGGAAGCGAGTGGGAAGACAAGGTCCTCGTGTCAACAGGTTTGCGCTGGCGTCGGTTTTTTCATTGCATCTGCCTTGTCCAGACGAACGGCAAGATCCTCATCTGTCTCGGCACTTCAGTCCGCAAAGTCCGTGTGCACCAAGGATGATGGTCAACTAACTAGCATGAGAAGCTATGGACTAAGATGGCGCAGGCGAAAAGTCTTCACATGGCAAGCCACTCACGTAGTGGAAAACTTGACAAAAAGTAAATACACGGTCACTGATGTCGCAGTTATTTATCCGACAACTTAAACATGTAACTCTAGTCCTATAGCCTAGACATTGAGAATTAACGTGTAATTACAACATAATGCACAGCGAGCTCGGCCTAGCCGTCCGCACTCTTCCATCACCGCTTCTTTCTTTCATCATCTCTTCTTCCCTCCTCTTCTGACGCTAACTTCCCAGCTTCCATTACCCATCATCTCTGGTTCAAAGGTCACCTTGGTATATCAACCAATAAACTTACGGAAAGTACATATTCAAACGAAAATAAAATACATTTTGGCATGGTACATTCAAAACATTTTTAAACATTTATCAACATATTTTAACATGTAGAAAATTAAAGGAAATATAGCACAGGGCTACATTGGTCATTTGCTTCTATGAGGCCCAGTCAATAAATGATTGGGTTTTTTTTTTGTTTGTTTTTTTTTTTCTAGTTTGCCATGAACACCACAATGAAAAGCCCTACAGAAATGTCAATTAAAGGTAGTGACTATAACCTTGTGTCAACCTAGTATTCACAGCTGATTTGAATAATGCAATAATAAGATTATTTTCACTGGTGCAAGTGTGAGATGCTGCAGTTTGTGTTTTGTGGAAAAAGAGGACCTGATTTTCTTTTCCCCAATTGTAGACTGTTAAACATTTCTTACTGCTTTCTTTGATGTACTTTACTTTCTAATGCACTGCATTAGAAAGTAAAGTAGTAAGTTACAGTTCACCTTGTGCTATTCCATCTTTTATCTCTATATAACTCTTTTGGCTCGCCAATTTAAATTCCAGCCAACGAGAATGTATTGTGCTACTTCCTTAAATAAATAGAGTAAGGGAAATCAAGTAAGTATTAATTGATATATTTTCTAAGTTTCATTTGTTGAAGAGAGAGAGCTTTTGAAATTGTAACTTGATGTTGTGGAAGATGTCCACCCCTGAGTTTATAGAGCCACAGAAAAAAGCCAGAATGCAAAAAGCAAATTTTCCTGCACCCTTATTCAGTCGGAGCTCCAGTTTCTAAATTGGTCTTGGCAAGTTGCAGTAAACATCTCGGCCAGAGCCAGCCGGCCAATATGGTGTAACTGATTTAAGGCGGATTAGAGATTCCTGTGCTAAGCCTAAGAGAATCCTCTAAAATATTCACAGACGGACTGAACTAGTGAAAGAAACAATGGCCATTTTAAATGCATCTTATGTAAAATGTTTGCGTCCTGTGATAATCACAGCCATTGTAGGTGGCTAACTTCATTCAAAGCGTGACATTTCTTTATGATACTTCAACATGAACATAACATATCACTGTCTTGATTTCATCAAACCTGAAGTTCTTGTTCCTTTAGTTTCATCCCAGTGTTCTTACAATATGACTTTAGTTAATTCTTGAAAACGCTTTGGGCTCCATGAAGTGAAATTACTTCTGGTGTACAACAGAGGACACGTATTCTGAAAACAAAATAAAATTGTTTATTATATGGAAGGACAAGTAAAGAAATATCCAGTATTTGTATCTATTACATGTTTCAATTTATGTTTCAATCCAGATAAGCCTTTCAGATAGATAGATAGATTTTTTAGAAAAATGTAGCCTGTTTAAGTTCTGAAACCCTGAACAAGTGAAGGTTATCCAGGAGGCTAATAGTTAATTAGACTAACTATTTATAGGCTCCAGAATAGTGTTTCAAAACAGTTCAAAAGTATGCATCAGGGAGTTTGTCACATTTATTTATGTCCAGTTTTAATCTGCCAGCCAATCAGAAAGCACCATGGGAATAGCAAGCGTTTTCAAGTAAAATATTTGAAATCTTGTTTATTTGAGCATCACAAGGAGGAGGAAGATTCGCTATGTCAGTCTTACAGAAAGCTTTCAACCATTTCACAATTAGCGCAGGAGCACATTTTTTCCTGTAAAGTCCATTTGCCTCAGATGTCCCATAATTTCCCTCATAAGAGCACATTTGTACATTGAGGTACAGAAGAAAGGTGGAGTGTAATTTCAGATTCAGCACTGGAGGACACGCTGTTGACACTGTCTACACCTTCTTCTGGCTTACAGTGGGACTTAATGATCTTTCTCCACCTGTGTGGTATGAAATGTACTTTTTAAAAGGTAGAAATTTTAGAAAAAATGTAAGGATTACTTTGTACGTAGTTACAGTTCAGTTTCATATGTAACAATGTTAGCTACAAAGCTTCAGAGGCTCACTGAGAAGTTATCAGAGCTCACTGCAGCTGAAAGCTGAATGAAGGTCATGAGCTTTTGCTGAAAGCTCAAAATTTAGTAAGAGGGATTTTTATTGTTTTTATTCTCTCTGCCGTTAAATGTTTACTGTAGTACAACATTTTGCTCATAATACTTCAAAGAAGTTCCATATACTGGTTAAGGCAATATTCAGGATAAGGTCTATTACTGCAGCCACGGAATTCTTCCCATTTACATTTTAATCAACATATTCTGAATAAAGCAATAATATGCACGAGTAGTGGTACTAGTGCCATGACATCAAGCATGTTCTTTTCTGGCAAAAATTCCCATCCCATCCAAGAATTTATATAGCATTTTTTTTTGGTTTTTTGTATTTTTTTTATGTTCTCTTCTTATGTTCTCTATGTTGCAATTTAATGACAAAACTAACTCTCATTCACCCACACAGATGTGCATGTAAACATAGTCTTTAATATTTTCAAGGATCATCTTCATTCATTTTCCAACACTGTGTCTGAATCCCCAGTGTCATTTTGGATGTTTTTTGGTTTGCAATTTTTCTGTGCTATTACTTAAAACCCAATTGCCCTTTTGGATTAAACTGAGTCTTAACTTAGCAATTCCCTGATTGACAAAGGTTTTCCATCTGAAATGTAACACCTCAGATTTCTTCATACCTAATAAATTAAATCCTTTTTTTTTCTACACAAATTACAAGTACCTTCCATTTGAAACGTCTTCAGCATAATCCTTTACAAGAGCAGCAGCCTCACAGCAGCTTGAAGATGTTCTTTATGCTGTTACCTGTGGAGAACTGAACACACCAACAAGCGCACCAAAATATAAAACCTATCTATATAACACATATCACTGGTTCATTCAACATTAAGAATCATCTGAGAGCCAATGGGTGTATGAGGGCCACAGAAGGACAGGTAGTTCCTGAGGAAATGAAATGAATGAGAGTGGAGGAACAAGACACAAGAGGCTGTGTAGTCTCAAGTGGCACTACACAGTGAGCAGGAAAAAAGTCACCAGCTCTAAACATGGGGGATCAGAGTCGCCCTTGTCGCAGTGTTCGAAAACATCATTTCCTGTGAAGTACTGTATGTTTTACATTATGAAATATCTGCTGGAAAAAATAAAATAGTGTTTAGGTTTCAGGTAAGCAGTTTAAGTTTACACTTTGTGCTTGTCAACATCCACAGTATTTAAGAAGTGCACTGCAAGTGGAGAAGCACTAAAAATACTGAAAAAGAAAACACAATGAGAGTATGTTTCTCCAGTTCTTAACACCACTCTGTAATTGTAACTTTTTTTCCACAATGTGTTGTGTTTCTGAGCTCTTCTTAACAGGTTTTCCACCAGTGCAATGCAAAAATACCACGTGGCATTGTGCAAATCTACATGCATTATTTTCTGCATAGACAACTACATTACATACACTGTATCTGGTGCAAATGATCAATGATGCCACGTCCCAAAATTTTGGAAGAATAAAAGAGAAAGAACTTATGCATGAGAATGCATTTGTGGGAACAATAATACGTGCATACATTAGAAGAACAAATAGTTTTTACAAATTTCAAATAAAACATTTTTTGAACAAAAATCAGCGCAGTGTGAAAAAGCTTTTAGCCACTACAGTAAGAAATCTTTAGGTGCAGCAGGGTTTTCTATATTATAGAAATATTGCACTTTTCCTGGCCTCTAAACTTTGCATCCAAGCTATACTGCTTAAACCACCTTACATGAGCTACGCCCTATCACTGACCTGTAACCAGCATTTTCCATTGTAACCATACACCAATTAAGAAACAAACGAGGGACCTGTTACAAATTAAAAGGGATGTTGTTGTCATACCTTTGCCTTGTCCCATCGAGGGGGAGAGGAGCTTGACCTGAAGAAGTGGCCTAAGATATTGTAAACTAAGTTACTTTATCAATGCTGTTGCTAAAGACAATGTACAAATGTAAAACCTGAAAAGTTCTGATGCATATATCACCACTTCTACTCCTTTAGGTCAGTCATCGTTTTGATAAAGGAAGTGGGATGCTATTTTTACATTAAAGGAGACTTTGCGTCTAGTCAGGGCCTGTGTATTCCAAAATCACCTGTTTTGTTGCAACATCAGCTGAGTGTATTGTTTTCGCCTTTGTTTGTGTGTCCATCTGTGTGCAAGTGAAAAACATTAAAACTCAAAAACTACTAAATAATCATTACCAAATTTTACATGAATATTATGACTGCAAAAAAATCACAGAGTAACAAAAAGTGACACAATTGATAAATGGGTGAGAGTGCACATGCTGGTGCGCAGATCCTGTTTCCTAATTTTCCTATTTTGTCAGACTTGACAAAGCTCCTCTGAAGCCACAGAAGACATTATGTAACTTTTGCATGTAGCAGGCTGAGTAGTAGTAAGTGAAATAAGGGTGTTCTCACAAATATTGTAGGATTATTTAAAAAAAAAAATCCAAAACTGTACTATCATTCACTACACATTCTACTACATAATTTACTAAGGCCAATAATATATATCCAATTCCACATGTATTTTGTCATTCCTTTAGGGAGAGGTAATGTATTTTGAGTGTAATCTGCCCTCTCTCACTTTGTCTCCAAAACATCCCACATGTGCTGTCACTCTGATGTGCTCATTCCTAATCCTGTCCATCTTCGTCACTCCCAAAGAGAATCTCAACATCTTTATCATCAAGTCTGCCACCTCCAGTTCTGTCTCCTGTCTTTTGGTCAGTGCCACCATCTTCAAACCAAACAACATTGCTGGTCTCATTACCCTCTTGTAAACCTTTTCTTTCACTTTTGCTGCTACTGTTTTGTTCCAGATCATGCCTGATGTTTATCTCTGCCCACTCCACCATGCCTGCACTCGCTTCTTCACCTCTTTACCAGATTCCCCGTTGCTCTGAACAGTTGAGTACTTAAACTCATGGACCGTTTTCACCTCTATTCCTGTAACCCCCCCATTCCACTTTCATTCACACACATGTAGTCTGTCTTTCTACGACTGACTCTCATTCTTCTTTACAGCACATACCTCCACCTCTCCAGGTTTTCTTCCGCCTGTTCCCTGCTCTCACTGCAGATTACTATGCCATCTGCAAACATCATTGTCGAGTGAGGTTCCTGCCTGCAGTCCCACCTCCACCTTGAAGCCATCTGTCACTCCTAAAGCGCACCGCACCACTGTCATACTACTCTTTTACATATCCTGCACCAGTCTAACATACTTCTTTGCCACTCCAGACTCCTTCATGCAGAACCACAGTTCCTCCCTTGGCACCCTGTTGTAGAGTTTCTCTAGTTCCACAAAGACACAATGCAACTCTTTCTGACCTTCTCTATATTTCTCCATCAGCATTCTCAAAGCAAACATGGTATCTGTAGAGCTCTTTCTTGGCATGAAACCATACTACTGCTCAAAAATCATCACTTCGTCTCTTGCTTCCACTACTGTTTCCCACATCTTCATTGTGTGGCTCATCAGCCTTAGCCCTCTGTAGTTGCTACAACTCTGCACATCACCCTTGTTCTTTTTGGCACCAGTACACCTTTCCTCCTTTCCTCAGGCATCTTCTTATTGTCCAAGATCATGCTGAACTGCTCCATCAAAAACTCCACTAACCCTCTCTCCTAGACATTTCCATACCTCTACCGGTATGTCATCAGGACCAACTGATTTCCATTCCTCAGCTTCTTCAAAGCTTCTCACACTTCATCATTAGTAATCATTCTAACTTCCACATTTCCACCTCCTCCACCCTTCTTTCCCTCTAATTTTCTTCATTCATCAGCTCCTCAAAGTACTCCTTCCGTCTTCTCAGCATGCTCTCCTCATTTGTTACTACATTTCCATCCATGCCCTTAATTACCCTAACCTGCTGCACATCCTTCCCAGCTCGATCCCTCTGCTTCGCCAGATGATACAGTCCTTTTTTTCTTCCTTAGTGTCCAACCTCTCATACAGCTCATCATACGCTTTCTGTTTATCCTTTGCCACCTCCCTCTTAAACTTACGCTGCATTTCTTGTATTCCTGTCTACTGTCTTCCATTCTCTCACTATCTGATTTCTTCCCTGCTAACCTCTTCCTCTGATTACTCTCCTGTTCTTTTTCATTCCACCACCAATTCTCCATATCATCTGTCCTCTGTCCAGATGACACAGCATCACCTCCCTACCTGTATACCTGATCACTGTTGCTGTTACCCAGTCATCTGGCAGTTCTTCAAGAATACCCAGAGCGTGTTTCATCCCCTCCCTGAAGTACTCACAGCAGTATTCCTTTTTCAGCTTCCACCATTTGATCCTCTGTTCTGCCTTTGCTCTCTTCCTCTTCCTAGCCATTAAGGTCATCCTACACTCTACCATCCGATGATGTCTGGCTACACTCTCGCATGTCCCTACTTTGCAGTCTCCAGGCTCTTTCGGATTATATTTAGCATTCCTACTCTCAATCCTACACTCTTGTCTTTCCTCTTTTCTCTATGTCTCCTAAGATGTTTCCCTCCTGTTGTTTTTTGACTGACAGTAAACCGCTTTCCGCACTAGTATCAGTCATTGTTAACCCAGGCCCCAAGCGATCTGGTATGAAATTCGTTTTCATTATAAGCATATTTGATTTGGAGTTTTTACACGGGATGCCCTTCCTGATGCAACCCTCACCATTTATCCAGGCTTGGAACCGGCAATAAAAATACACTGCTTTGTGACTCCTAGTGGCTGTTTTCATGCTGGTGAGAGGTGATTCAAAAAGTCTTATGTTTGAACTGGTGCATGTGGATTGCTTTCATTCATCTCTGATATTGGAATAAGTTAGAGCAAATATTCTTTATTTTGTCAGCTTGTAGCTGTCGGCATAACTCAGAAGTCACTCTCATTCATCATACAGTAGGTATGCTGTACCTGGGCTCTCTATTACCCTACATAGCATAATGCACATAGCTAGTAGTTAACAGGACTATCAATATGGATATATGCTATATTATTCAGATTATATTGTTTTCTTGTCATTTTAGCTAGGTTGTCTGCTGTACTTTCCACTTATGTGTATATGAAATCATAATTGCATTTTGTTTTGTTCATATCCTGTATATTTTACATTATTGGAATCCATACAGTGGAAGCTTCACAAAGACATAGGAATAGATTCATTGATTGTACCAATCTGTGCTGCCACCTGTGTTAAATGTTGGGCAGTTTATTATTAATTACAGACTTGTTTTGACAAGGTGAAATACAAAAAAATATTTTAGTGTAATCTGCAAATTTCATCTTTGTTAAATTTTTTGTATTGAATTTTGTCAAAGGTTGCTGAAAAATAAAACAATTTGTCTTAACTGAATTGAACTGAAGTTTAGTTATAAATGTGAATTATTCTTTATTTATCTGTATCTCACTGCTCTGAATAAATTGTTGGAAGATCCAGTAATTAATCAAAACACTCACTGTTTATAGAAATTAATTGTGTTACAGGCTACAAATCATGTGCATAGAAACAAAGAGGTAATCCTTCTCTTTCCTCCCCTTGATCATATAGTTGTGTCTGTATATTGAATGCGTCCCTTTAATGAGTGTCTGAACTGCAGGTAGAGCGCATGCTGTTGATTTAACTCCAAGTTTGTCATTTTGATTTTTAAGTCAACATAACTTTTAACACGAGGACATGCCTTCTAATCCCAATTGGGGATTCTCTGCTGTTCATCATCACTGTTTAGTTGACTCTCTTGATTCAGCAGTAGTGCTGTTATGCTTCAATCTGAAACCCCTCTTTTCATTCTAAAGAGCACTTTCTACCCTGGTATTTCCTAAAGTGTGATAAGGTAAACCCAGATCTCCTTTAATGACCCCAGTCTAAACCCTCAGGTTTCAGACTCAGCACAGACACAGAGAAGAAGTGTCTACCTCTCCCTCACGTATTTAACCCCCCTGTTCCCTTCCTCCTTTGCCAGATTGTTTTATTTCCCCATGAGCAGTCCAGCGTTTTTTCCTCATGAGTTCTTTGTGTTTCGATCCCGTTTGTTTCTAGATTACCGAGTTTGCCTGATCCTTACCTGTACCTTCTCTTAAATGGAATTCCTGGTTTTGACCCTTAGAAATAAAATGACTATTGATTTTGAACACTCCCTGTTGTCTTTGCATTTTTGGATCCTCCAAACCTGGTTCGTGACAAGAAGTAGCATAACATCTCCAAGAAGTTGAACCTTATGAATTAACGGGACCAAAACTCTGCCATGCACGTGCCCTCAATACTACCCAACTTAACAAGTGGCACTGTAGAGTGTGTGCAGACAGAGGAACAGAGGAAGGGTCACATCCCACCTGTTTGTATGCCTTCTTGGCTAGGTTCACCAACATGGCATTAAACACTCATGGCCATGGAGAGGAATGCTCCAGAGCCAGAGCAGTGTGAAGCACTGTCCTATCATCTTTGCAGCATTTGGCTAAATGTGAACATAGAGTGTATTACTCTACACCTCAGAATTCAGCCCGAAAGGGAGAGTTGCTTCCCCAAGTGAAGGAGTCCAAGTACCTTAGGGTCTTGTTCGTGAATGAGGGCAAAATGGAGCGGGAGATTGACAGACGGATTGGGGCGGCGTCGGCAGTGATTCGTACACTAAAGCGGTCTGTTGTGGTGAAGAGAGAGCTGAGCCAGAAGGCTAAGCTTTCAATTTACCAGTCAATCTACGTCCCAACTCTCACCTATGGTCATGAGCTCTGGGTAGTGACCGAAAGAATGAGATCGTGAATACAAGCGGCCGAAATGAGTTTCCTTCGCAGGGTGGCTGGGCTCAGCCTTAGAGATAGGGTGAGGAGCTCGGACATCCGATAGAGGCTCAGAGTAGAGCCGCTGCTCCTCCGCGTTGAGAGGAGCCAGTTGAGGTGGTTCGGGTATCTGGTCAGGATGCCTCCTGGACGTCTCCCTGGGGAGGTCTTTTGGGCATGCCCATCCGGGAGGAGACCCCGGGGCAGACCAAGGACACACTGGAGAAACTATATCTCTAGCGTCTTTGTGTCCCCCCCCCGGAAGAGTTGGTGGAAGTGGCTGGGGAGAGGAGCGTCTGGATCTCCCTGCTCAGGCTGTTGCCCCCGCGACCCGGAGCGGCAGAAAACGAAACGAGACGAGACGAAGCCTAATGATGCCACATTAAGAGTTGCACTGAGCAACTACCAAATGCAGATTCAACACTTGGAATAAACTTGAGACCTTTAATCTGATAAATTTGTCATATAATAATGAGGGAATAGATCATAATTGGGCCATGAAACTAGTCAGTGAATTGTCCAATTATTTTCTAACCTCTGCAACTGGGGGACTTAATGTAAAAATAGCTATAATCCCTAAATGATTAAAGCAAAACTCTGACGATACCTCTTAAAATTAGGCTGAAAGAGTATACTTTCACATTACATCTTGAAGCTTCAAGCAATCACAGCTTTTCAAATCCATTGTTGTGCTGTTCTAAAGAAAAAAAAATGTCACTGTCCTTCACTACCTGGCAAACTTTTCAATTGAATAACATTGGAAAGCCTGAATATTGAGAGGATATTAAGCAAAGTTTAAACAAGAATAAATATATTCAAACCAAATCGCATTTTTTGAAGCTCATAATTGAGCAATCATTAGAGTGGAATTTGTCCTTGCACATAGCATTTATTGACTTTCAAAAGGCATTTGACACTCTTGATCAGGAATTCTTGTGGAAACTAATGCAACATTATACCAAATGGTTTACTAAAAGAATCCATTAAACTTATTCAAAACATGTACAACTGATTGTCCTGCAGATTACTGTATCAAGGCAGCCTCACTGATGAGTCTGAAGCAAAAACATGAATCAGGCAAAATTTTTTACTCTCCCCCTTCCAATTCCTTCTTGCTATGGGTTGGGTTATGGCATCTTGTTTGGTAAAAAGAACACACAGAAACCAAGGAACATTTTGGCATCAGCTAGACAATTTGGACTTGCTCCTGACAATATTTAAAAACAAAAGCAAGATAAAATAAAATAAAATTATTTGTAGGACAATGAAACATTTTGGATTACAGTGTGCAAGTGTTCTGGGCCCAAAAGAGTCTTTTGAAGACTGACAGCCACTTTGGGAGGCGCCTAATCTCTTCGACTAGGAGACTTATTCTCTGGGAAGTGTCTAAACGGCTATCTGAGTTCAACAGAAAGAAGACCTTTGGGGTTCTTCTTCTATAGCAATGGGTGGCTTGGTGACTGAAGACGGCAGGGAGCTAGCAGGCCATTTGCTAGCAAACTAAGAAGCAGGAACTGACAGGAGGCCAGGAGGCAGGTCACTAGCCTATCAGGAGCAGGAATAGGCCAGAGGTTATCAGGCAGGCTACAAGGATATCACGTGATGTTCTGAGAAAAAAAATACATGGCCCTCTGCATGATGAATCATGGTAAATCTATTTTTTCCATCTATCCATTATCCTCTGCTTGTCTACGATCAAGTCGTGGTGGTACAAGGCTAAGCAGGATATTCCAGACAACCCTCTCCCCAGCAACATTTTCCAGCTCCTCCTGGGGCCAAGGCATTCCCAGTCCAGACAGGATGTAAAATCCCTCCAGCAATTCTGGGTCTACGACAGGTCCTCTACTCAGTTGGGTGTGCCCAAAAGAAGGAGATGTCCAAGAAACATTCAAACCAGACACCCAAACCATCTCAATTGACTATTTTATTGAATTTTATTATTTTAATATTTATTGTAATCTACAATTTTTTAATACGGGTTATTTGTAATGACCTGTATTCTGAACCTTACATGATGTTTTATAGAAAAAAATATGCTATTCCACTACTGCTTGAGAGAAAAAAAAAAAAAATCTGATTAATTTTTGCAAGATTTAATTAGAAAGCAAAAGACCATGCAAAGCACAAGGTAGACAGATCATTGTCATGTCTGCCACAAGTGAATTAAACTTGTGTCAGTTTACAAAGCATTGACTTTCAAGTTTAGGTTAGGTTTGACAAATGAGACACAAAGCTCATGTTCATGTATATATTGTAATACTAAATTGTAAAATGCTATTAACTCTACTATTGCTTGAGGGGACTATTGTGTCTGAAAACTTCTAAGAAAAAGATGAGTTTGGAAACTGTAAATAATGTTGCATAATTTTTAAAACTTATCTTAAATATAATGAGTCTTCTACAACTCATTTGAACCAAAGAGTAAAGTAATGAGTTTGTGTAGCAACACATTTGAACCACTGTTATGTAAACATGACAATTGGTGATGTTTCAATGTGGAAATAGACTAGTGTTTCTAAGTAGTAGCATATTATTATTATTGGTGCCATGGTCATAAAGACAGCCTTAGCAAAATGGCCACTGCTAGCAGCCCAGCTATTGTCCAAAGCACAAGCAATGATAAGAATTCCAGCTAGAACTAGAAACTCACCTCAGCTGTTGTGATCAAAGGAAAGGAACCATTTGTATTAATTAGTCTGTAAAAACTTTTGATGTCTGATGGCAAGTGGAAAGTTGCTTGTCATTGATTAAATGCCCTTTGTTCGGTATGGTTTTACCTTGGTTTCTGTCAATCTCCTTGGCCTCTCATCAGTGGCAGTCTGGCCTTTGAAGGTAGAGATTCCAATTTTTTGTAGATACGGGAGTACTTTCATCATACAATACAAAATGGTGTGGTGTAATTATATATTGTAGAATAGGGCCATTCTTCCTGGAAGACATCTCTACAGGCTATGGACCTTTAGCTGTAAAACCTCAAATGTAATGGCTGTAATATGCCAAAGCTGCTTATTAAAGTCCATCAGCAACAACATGCCAATTTGTATGCGCTTGTTGACGAAAGGCCTTTTTAAAACCCAGAGTTCATCTTTAAAAAAGGCAGTCAGCTGAAAATAAGGGCAGATTGAAACGTGTCCTCCTGAGCATGTGCACGTGCGCGTGTCACTTTAATCACTAACGGCACCGTAAAGTGACCAATCAGAAGCCATTTCAACTCCTCAATTTGTTGATTTCGGGAGAGGAGGGGGTGAGAGGAGTTTGGTAGAGCGATAAGGACTGTGGAGGGGAGAGGGAGAGGCAGATGGTAGAGAGAGGACGGGGGAAGAGGGGCATATAGAGCGAACAGTAGCAGCCGGTCACTGCTGGCTCTGTGTGGCGGGTCCATCCTCTACGCGCCGCGGTAAGTAGAACCGGCTCCGCACGTTGTTTTTACAGTCTCTTCAGCGCTGGCTCAGGACATGGAACTGCTTCGTGTACTCACATTTATTTTTCACATTGTTTTATTTTGACTGGGTTGGTCATTAAAAAGGTCTTCTTGAGTGAGATATTATTTAATTGAATTATTTGCAGCCTGTCTGACCGTTGCACGGCGTTGACGCGGACGGTGGGTCTGGCCATTTCATGGCAAAAGTAAGGAACATTTTGCCACAGGGCTTGTTTGCAACTTTAATTCATACTAGCCGTTCGTCGGGGCAGTAATGGGAAAGACTATCGTGTACAAATTTAGAACAAAAAACCATTCCCAATAAATTGTTCCTATTATTTACTTCGACCTTTGAGAAGTATGTGGAAGTTATCGAGTATTTTAGAGCGCGGTCTCTTCACCTTAACATCATTATAGACAGCAAAACGGGAACTTGTGTAGCGGCTATTTGTATTATGACCCTAAGATTGTGACTTTTTGTGATTTGCTCGTTGTGGGCCCCACTTTAAACCTGGAATCTTTATAAATTTCCGTACGTGTGAACCCTTTAATTTTGAATTTTGTATGCCTACTCTAGAGGCTTTCTGTCTTGTCACATTTTGGTGTTTTTGTTTTTTGTTTTTTTTTTACTGTTATTATTAGACGAAAATAAATTTTTGCGTGGTAATGACATTAGCCAATCGGGTAAACTCGTTGTGGTGTTCCTAAAGGAGGCAGATGGTGTGATTTATTGATTATAATAATTTAAACTTAAAGAAGATTTTGAAACATTAATAGCCTCTGTATGGCCATTAATGTTTCAAGGAGAGAGACCCATAGAGAGACTGTAGCGGAATATTATGATGCTGATCCGTTCCGACTTATATTCTCCTCTCTCTCACTGACTCCATCTTAGACCTTCCACATGATTAGTTTAACATCTAATCTAAGAATGATGAGACTTTTTATTTATTTATTTATTTAAATTTGATGCCCATGTCCTCATATCTCAGGTGGAACCACTGATGTTACTGTCTCATGTCTGTAGGTTCTGATGACTGCTTATTTAGTGAGTGGTAATGAGAGGCTCTTTCAGAGTTACCCATCGGTTAACTACACGCGTGTCCCCACAGACTAGACAGCTTGAACGGACATGGTAGCATGTTTGGGTCAGACGGCGATTTGACGGCCTTGGAGGGGCAGATGGGTGGATGGTTCAACATCTGGCCAGTCTACAGTAGCTACAGTGTTTTAATTATGTTATGTGAAAAAAAATATGTGCGTTTGTGTGACATTATTTGTTACAAAGAAAGATTTATGTTAATGTTAAAAAAAAATTCTGTATGTTTGAAATTAAGTAATTACAAATTGAGCCCATATTTGTAGCTCACTATACTTCAAGTCTTAAAGTTGTTAAAAGCTTACAAAAATCATCATACAACTATAAATGAAGTAATTCTGGCCAGTCAGAGTCTGAAGCATTTGAAGCAGGATTAAGCAAGTTCTTTTCTAAAAAGTGATA
>KV751329.1:4494238-4516754 GCA_001698575.1 Mola mola | reverse complement strand
CAGTTTAGAACGAAACACCTAAATTGGTCGAGTGAATTCACAAGATTTAAGCTGTTTTACTCATTAAGTAGGCTTTTATTGGTTATATAGTATGGGAATTCTTAACTGACTACTGGAATTCAAAGCCAAGGAGGGTAATTCAGACTCCTTGTTTAGATCTATTGATTTATACCTTGTAGGATTCAGGGGTTTCCCAGCATGCATGCAATTGCCTTAGAAGTTTTCTTCGAAATGTCCTTTGATCATCCCTATTACAAGGCCTGAGTCAGTCCACTCATACATTCCTCACCAACTCAGACCTGACCTTGGTGTGGCCCATCGCTTTCATTTTTCCAAGAGCCAGAAATGGCACATAATGTTCATTGTAACAATTAGACTGCCTATGGACACAGAAATGAGCCATTCGTCCACTCCACTAAGCTATATTTATTCCTTTAACTGTGAAATTTGTTTTTTGTGTTACTCACATAATCTTCTTCCGCAACTCCTCCAGGCAGCAGTGACCGCTGTGGCCTTTGAATTTGAACAACTGTTTTTGGTGGATGCTGGCAGACTTTATTAAAGGCACATCCACTGAGAGAGAAACTAGCTGTGTGTCCCACAGTGCCTGCATGTACCAGGATGTGTTCTTTGTAACTATGGTCAACTTTCCCAACTACAATGGGCGACTTTGTTGCCTTAAGCTGAGCATTGCTTTTAAGGAGGGATATCCCAGGGTGGTCCTGACCCTAACCTTTTAAATATCTTTAATCTAGAACTAATCAAAATGTGTTAATGGTTGGAGATGGATCTCCCCAAAAGTAAAACTTTTTTTGTTTGTTTGCTGGTTTTTTTTTTTTTTGTTGTTGTTTTTTTTCCCACTATTTTCACAAGAGCAACCAAATGCATCAGTTCCAATCAGTTACTGAGTCGGGTCGATCCAAAGCCACAGAACCATGATAGCAAAAGCACAGTCACCTTTAGTGTTGAGGCTGGATACAATCACCGTTAGGTCAGTCATGCAGTCTGTGATCTGTTTGGCAGTCAAAAGTTCAGGGAGATAACATGGAGACAGGCCAAGAAAACATTTGCACATAATCACTACAGAAATAAGTGAAGCCATCGAGAGGGTGATATTTGTCTCCTCTTTGTTCTAGGTGAAAGCCTTGCTTCAGCATTCTCATAACACTGGAGGTGTTCTCTTTTTGTGGAAGGCAAGCAAACAGGGCTTACAGCTGTTAAGGCAATAAGCATGTAAACTGTAAAATGTAAAAGCATGTAATCCTGTGTATCGCTGAAAACTCAGGGTGGAAGTACAGCAATGCTCCTGAGATGACCAGCAAAGACTGAATGAGCAAGTATTTCAGTGTGTCATTCCAAATTAGTGCTTGGAAACGGGCTTCATGTGTTTATTAAGCTAAATGAGACACGCTGATGTCCAGAGAATGTGGAGAGACGGCAGTTTAGTTTATCACTGGTAGAATCAACACAATTTCACTTCAGTAACCTGGTTAGTGTTGATGCTGCATAGTCACCTGATTTCTTCAATGTCCTTTAAATGTGTAATTTAAAAAAAAAACCATATATAAGTATATTTAACAATAACCTCTGTATCATGAGTAGAGCTGCAACAGTTAATCAAAATTCATAAGTATACCAAAATAGAATTAACATCTATTTGATAATCATATAATTGTTTCAGTTTTGTTTCAAGCTGAAATGTCAAACATTATTTGTTACAGCTGCTTAAATAATAGGATTTGTTGCTTTCTTTATCATTTCTGACAGTAAATAAAGAGTCTTTGGGTTGTTGGATTAAGAGATTTGAAAAAGTCACTTGGGGATCTAAAAATAGGATGTGCATTGTTCACAATTTATAGAGTAAATTAATTGATTGATCTTGACAATAACTGGCACATTGTTCAGTGATTAAAATAATTGTTAGGAACAGGACTCATCATGATGTATCATGTCACCAGATTATGATGCAGCTTGAAGTTTGTTGACCTTGTCAGTGGCTGAAGAATATCCAACCAAAATCAATTTGCAATGATTCTGGCAGATGATGCAAATGTATTTAATTTTTGCGAAAAAAAAAAAAAAGAATAAATAAATAATATGATTTCTGATGGATTCCGTACCATTTGTTAGCAGGGGCGCCTTTATAATACTGCACTGCAGCTTTTGTAATTTGAATGTTGCACAAGCCTGTATGATGACTACAGTGATATTTTGAATAATTGTTCAGTTCTAGTTTTGTATTTGTATTTGTATTTAAACCTTCTTCATTAACCAAACATGCTGTTAGTCAAGTTAGAGCACAGCTTCGAACAGTCCATCATAAAAGCTACAAAATGATTGATGTTTAAATGTCTGTCTAGAATAAGTAATGTAACAACATACTCTCATGGGGAGCAAGTTTGTTATGTACTGAGTAAGTTTGGTAAGCAGTTAGCTCCTGAGCAAACCTAAAGGAGGATAAACTCTTTGGGAAAGAGGTTAAAATTTCTTGTCACTCAGCTATTGCAAATGATCAACGTGATGATAGGATAAGAAAATGTCAGGGTCTGATGACCATAATTGTTATCAGGATTCTACTTTTTCTCAAGGCACCACAGGAAGAGGATTTGCAGGTGCGACTGATAGCATAACATTCAAACCTGAGATTATTTTGGCTTGTTCCCAGACATTTGCAGGACCTAAATCATCTATCCTTTTAATGTAAGATAATAATGTCTTTTACTAACTGTTTGTTTGTTTATTTTTTTATTTACTTATTCATTCATTCCAATTCTTTAATCAAAGAGGATGTAACAACATCTCATATTCTGGGGTCCTCACACAGTATTCTAAGAAGAAACTGGTTGAGAATGAAGACACTTTTTCTCATCATCCCCTTTTTGCTTAAATCTATATACAATATAACAAATGAAACCAAAACGTATTTGGATTGTGTTTATGACAGGTTGTTTATGATGTATTGACGCTATACTTTTAGTTAAGTAAAACAATGCTTTTGTTTGAATGTTAGTTAATAAGCATTTAGTGAAAAAATGTGAAATATTCTTTGGTTACAACTTATTTCGTCTGCAGTTTTTTTTTTCCACAGAAAAAACTAAAATATTAACAAAACAAGCCATTTGGAAATGGGCGTGGCTGCATGGACCTATATGATTTTAGTGAATTTGCTCCATCAAATCCAGCAAAATAATACAATTTAAATTGACAAACAGAACACCTGGGGCTATTTGCTGTTGTCTGATGTGCATTTCAGTGTTGTTTTTCCTGTACACAATGCCATGTTGTTGCACAATGCACAGAAGGCAGGATGCAGGAGGTGGTGGGACCCAGGACAGCTAATTCAGCTTAATTCAACCATATGTAACAGACAGAAATCAAAACTTGCCTCTGAACTTGGTTAAACTGAACATGAGTCAACCCCTGACTGTGAGTGCTTCTTTCTACAAGCGAAATTTGCATTAGAGAAAAGCTAAGTTGGTTTGTCAGTCTGTGATTACTTACTCTATACAAAGTCAATAGTGGCTTTAGTGGACAGAGTTACTGTATCTGAGAGTAAAAGAGAGATGCCGTTAGAAGTTATCAGTTGCAGCGAATAATTTCATTAACGCAGAAACTAAAGAAAAAAACACTCAGTACATGATGTCATGTGACAGAGTAGCCACTCACATTCACTTAATTGTAGAAGTTATGTATGCTAATTAAGCTCAAAACTTAATTGTGTGCTAATTTTAGTTGACATCCACCAATTGCTGTGACAACAATCTCTCTATGCATGTGTTTGCAGTGGGGGGTGGGGGTGGTAGAGTGTGATAACACTGATTCAGTCCAGGTGCATCATCAGGTACAAAGGGGATTAAGGAGCAGATGTGTAACTGTAGTACAGACGCGTGTGTCCTTTGGATCATTATTTTTCCGTGGCAAAGACCCTCCCTGTCCACATGGACAATTTCTTTATTCACTCAGAAGATTGCAGGTCTGTTTTTCTAACCTGAAGAACTCTGTCACCATGACTGTGTAAATTGCTTGGAAAGCTTATCTTTTTTGATACATAGTGTTACCTTGTTATTCGTAACTCTGGGCCCAGCAGATACTGTGTGTGTGTGAACAGCAACACTTTTAACACAAAAGGAAATACTGAGATTAATTGAGCAGTTTCCTATGACAGGTGGTCAGCTGCATCGTTCTGGAAAGGAGTCTCTAAATTGTTGTTTGAAGATGACTTCAACCCTCAGCTCTTCTGGCTTAACAGCTCCTCCAATTACAGCCCTCGAGGCCTAGTGTATTGTGCAAATTCAAAATATCGCTGTTCATCAAAGCTGGGTCAGGATGAATTGAAAGAAGTGGCAGCATGTTGAAATTAAGTTGGGGTTTTTTTCTGTCAAAGCATCCAGAACTAAAGAAAACGTTTTCTTAAAAGAAAGTGTACTGTAAAACTCATAAATAGAAAAATAAATTTACAGTTAGCATGTATGTAAAACATATATATCCTAAAATGATGAGCTGTGTGTATTAAGATTGAGAAGGGAATGTGCAAAATATTCACAAAACTATGTGACAGTATACTCTGGCAAGATTGATATGTACATCCAAATGAACCGAGTGTTTATGTGTTTGTGTGGGATGGCAGTAGCGCTTTTTACACAAGTTCATGGCAGAACAAGATATTAACAGTGTCAAATCAACTCTGTTAATGAAGGAAAAGAAAGGAAAAGAGAAAGAGAACAGGATAAAAAGTAAAATGTACGTTATTTGGTAAATGAATGTTATTGTAATAATCTGCATTGTTTAGAAAGCGCTGATTTAAAAATGTAGTGGTAATAGGAGGAGATGGAGATTCTACTACGTTACATGTCACTTCTCTCTCTTGTGGGACGACAGCATGCTCTTTTCACTCACACTCTGGGACAGTGTTGGGCCGTGATTGTGTGGTTCAGTGTAAATAAAACAAAGGTGGCATAAATTATACAGGTACTATAGAATCAATAGCACCACTACTGCAGATCCTTCATGTCAACATGTTGTGAAGCTTTGTCTGGAGCACAATTGATTTTCAGCATTTTCTGACATCCAGATTGACCACTAGGTCGTGTTTTTATGCAAGTATACAACTATTTTCAGCAGTATATTCAAACCAATCTAAATGCAAATCAATCAAAAGATCATATACTTTCATAGTGACACCCTGACATGTCTCCTGCTGTGCTGGTGTCTCAGTGTATACATCAGTGATTTTCAGGGATATGGTCTTGGTCACATGTCAACAGAGTTCACTTGTTGTAAAAAATTGGGGGCTAGTGTAAGTGGGTGCCTTCTTGATGAGGCGAGCTATAGTTGAGAAATAAAAAGGACTGTTCTGGTGTGAAACTTCAGGTCTGAAGGACCACAGCCTCTCGTCTGTGGGATGGATTGGCCCAAATCTTTCCTATTCACCTCAGGGTCCGGGGGGGGGCGGGGCAGCAGAGCTTAGCAAAGTACTGCGGTCCGACGTCGTCTTTAGCTGTGGCTGTGGCGTAGCAGATTGTGATTGAAGAGGTGAGGATAGACTCACACAGCTTCACAGCCTGATAAAGTTGTTTTGCAGAATGTGTCAACCAACAGTTTTAGCTTGTTTACACATGGAGCAACATATAGAGACATGCTTTTGTCTCAAGTCCAATATCAACTCTCTTTTTAGCTTAGGCCTGGAATTGTTCAACTGTAGCTTGGATAATTGGAGTCCATTGGGTTTTTCCATTAACAGGCACTGGCCTGACTCGGCTCAGTCCGATTGCACAGCAGCCCAGCGTGGCATGGATATCCATTTCTACTATAAATGGGTTACCTTTTGGAAAGTGTGTTTTAACTGATGACATGCTTGTTTTAAGAGTCTTGCTCAGTGGGCTGATGAAGGCTGTGATATTAAGGAGTGGCTATGTCAAGGCAGGGACCAGGTCAATAAAACTGGAGGAGCGAGAGCTCTGATGACTTCAGACTGATTGAAGCTTGTAAAGGCAGGCCCGTCATTCACATTAAGAGCACCCAACATGTAGGATATGGTTGGCCACTTTAACCTGCATGTTTACCTACATCTTGTTTCACAGGCTGGCAACAGCTCAAACACAGACTCACATAAGAGACATCGGTCCCATAAGTGACTGTCTTGTTTGTTTGTGTGTAGTGCCCCTCATTATCAGGCTTTGTCTCCTTTAAATGGAGGTGACAGAAGAGGCAGGAGCAAGACGAAGCATATACGTTGAAAACAAATAAAAGTAGCTGAAAACAGAGTAGTTAAAAGACTTGCTCACAAATGAATTACCGCTGTTGTTAATTGTGTTTACCAGTGTTTGTCTCCAGGGGCTGTGGAGAACAGTGGAGAACAGCATAAAGACAAAGGTTACGTTGTTGAGTTTCATTCCTTTTTTGATTAGGGTCACACTTTATTTGATTGGATTAGGACAGGACACGCTCCTGCGATAAAGCAGTATCATAAAAGACTTTATTTCAAAGAGAGCTTTTATTGCTGTGCTTGAGATGGGCTGTCTCTTTTTTGTTTTTTATCCCAGTTTTTTTGTTTGTTTTTTTTTCTCTCCACTCTATTCCTCTGTGTGATGCTTTCAGTAAAAAATGCTACATGTTTCCCTGGCGAAGGTGGAAAGTGAATTATGTGTCCTGTTGTCAGTAATATTTTTATAACCTCTTGTTTTAATGAACCTGATATCTGCAGTGGTGATATATGAATCCTATTTTTTCTTGTTTCAGCTGTAATTTCCGTGAATGTTTGGTAATGTGAGCCTGACTTTCAAACCAAGGGTTTAGTCTGTGAGGACAATAAACGACCAGGTAAAATCAAGTGCTATGCACTCAGTTAATTAATATAGTATACTCCTCTTTCATCCACCACCCACCACCAAGGCTGTGAGCGTGTGCTCTCAACAATCTTGAGTTCATCCATCCACTTTCTAGACCCATGCCACTGTGCACTGTGTTCAGGATCATAGGAGGTTGCAGGCTGTCCCAACAAGCATTGGGATGCTCCTTGGACCTGTAACCATGGAGAAGTGTATTTCTTAAAGCTTAAAATCCATGCCTTTTATTCTTTCGGGGGGTCAGATCTGAGAAATATTCACAACATTTATTTCGTTTTTTCTGTGACAGTACCTCATTTTCGGTTGCAGTCTGCTGCGTATTAGCTCTTCAGACTCTGGTGGTATAGGGATGTCTGCTGTTGAAGGTGATAACAGGAGATGCCATTTAAAGCTGATTCTATGCACTGCGGTTGTCTTCAGGTAGGAATACATGCTGTTGCTCTGTAAGGACACCATGTCAGCCCCCACTGGTAAGCAACAAATTTATCCCAACCTGACGTATTACCAGGGGAGATGTGTGGAGCCCCGACTCACTTTACGTCAAACACAAAGCTATTTTCTGGAAACTAGTTTGAACACATTGGACATATACAATTAGCTAGTTGCCAATCTAAATATATTGTCCATAGTATCAAAAAGCGTGTCTTATATGACATATACTTTATATGACTTATATGATATTGTCCAGTACCAACTCAACCTGCAACTGGACTTTGGAGCCCTCATGCAGGTATGACTTATTTCCTTATGCCTAACAGACTTGCAGTTTAGTTTATATTTATTTGTCATGGCCCCCTCAGGATCAACAGGGCTGCTTGTTGGTTTGTGAACAGAGACATCCTCTATCTTTATCAGCTTGTTCAGAGCCCCAATGGTCAGAGTGCTTAATATTGATCACTTTTAGATGTGACACAGAAACCAGAGGCATGGACGCCAGAGCTGGCTGAACATAAATATTTGATTTCAGCAGGTGTCTTTCAATGTGGCCTCAACCTGGTCCTGTCTGTGTGTTTTTTTACACTTTTTCACACTGTTAACTGTATCCTTGTTCGCTTACAGTGTCATGTAAACACATAGTGGTTTCAAGGGTCTGTGTGTGCACATTTGCATAGAAATGGCCTGCTGCATTCCAAGGCAGAGCAACAAAAGCACTGCCTCTGTGTGTTCCCTCTGCTTCATTGCTCCGTAGCAGCCTTAAAACAAGAATTCTCATGATAAAATGTCCTTTGTGAATGAAAGAAGTGCAAACAGACCTCAGTAAACTCACACTTATACACTTACATTGCTCCGGAGTTCTACTCTCAAACTGTTACGTGTCCATTTGCGTGTTCCCTGTGTGTCCAGTGTGAGAGTAGAACTCTACAGGAAAAGCGTATTTAAAAGATCTGTGTTTTTCTGTGTGTGAGCATGAGTATACTTAGGTCTGGACACACTGTTTTAGTACAATGATGACTTCAAAGTTTCCAGTTCAGAGTTGTGTGGAACTGCATTTACGTTCAGCTACTGTGTTTTTTTTCCTGCAACAGCCGTCAGCAGTACTGTGTGACCAGAACAAATTAAAAATATGTTAAAATAAGAACAAAGCTTATATAAAATTTCATGTTTAAAAAAAGTAGCAGTAAAGATTTAACTGGACAAGAATGTATGAATGACACATAGAAATATGATATGCATTAATGTGAGTATTGTGTCCTGAAAACAGCATAGCTGTCGTGAAAACTCGCCTCATTCATGAAGCCCAACTATTGAAGATGCAGGTCAATATGAATGTATCGCAGATGTATTGTTTCTATGAATTAATTTCTGAAACATTTAATATCCTGCTCAGCATGTATCATATACCCATGTAAGAACAAAGTTTAAGAATCATAATCATATATGTTTGATATTTTTATTTTTGATAATGTTCACTATTTTATCTATCAATCTATCTATCAAGTTGTTTCCAATGATGCCTAACATCTCAAAAATGTGGTCGAGCCAGTCATTTGAATACATTTTTATTGGAAACTTTAGTTTAATTAAACTCACAGAGAATTAGTGTTTGTGTCAAATGACTACAAAATCATTTTTATGTCATTTTGACTTTTCTGCAAATTTGTGTGTTATGTACAACAAAATTTTTAGTCATGGCTAGAGTAGGATTCACAGTGTAGACTGCTGTTTCCCATTTAATGACATTGTGCACCATCTTGAAAGTAGAGAACCCACAATCAAAATGCATTCTGTTATTGTGTTACTATGATGTGTGTGCTTCTTTAGACGTTAAATCATTAATATAATGACTGGAACGCAAAACGCGTAGTACATTCTTCAGTCACATCCAGGACTTACATTTAAAGCTGAATTTAATAAACAATATATGACAAATTAAATCAGTAGTTGGTGAACTGCTGTTTCATCCATCTAGTAGTGCCCTTGCCCCATTGTCACGTCACCTTGCAGGATTTCAGGGCACTTATTTTTTCTTGCAGAACTGTAGCCTGCTATGTTTGGGTTGTGCTGGTGTGTGATAAAAAGCTGCTCATAATGTGTCAGGTCTCTCATCTCCCTCAGTCCTGCTGACACCCCATCCCCTCCCCAAGCCCTCTTTGTTTGTTACATAACATTGTCAATCCTAAAGGACCATCTGGTACCACCAACACTATCCATCACTAATTGTTGTTGATGCACATGGCAACAGTCATCAGAGCTCCCACAAACACACACACATGGAAATGTATCCGTATTAGGCTTTCCTGTTTATGTGTCATACCCGAAAATATGGACTGACACAAAATGAGTGCACTTTGAAGTCTGTAAAGGAGCAAAACTTGAACTGGGTCTTAAATCAATCTCTCTCTCTCGCTCTCTCTCTCTCTCTCTCTCTCTCTCTCTCTGCCTCTCTCTCTCTCTCTCTCTCTCTCTCTCTATCACACAAATACTCTTCAACATCTATTATCTCCCCTTTGTTAAGATTAAAGCAGCTCAGGTTGCAGGGAGGATTAAGATGGTTGGGACTGTGTAATTGCTAGGAATGGGTCACCCACTGAGTGTGCGTCTGTGTATATGTGTGTGTTGAGGTCAAGCATAGGGGACAGGGATTACATGACCCGTGATGAACAAGTCATGTTGTGTGCTTTGTGAGTTCCTGCGAGCCATTAAATTTCACTAAAAGCTAGCTTGTAAATGTTCTCCACCAGCATAATGTAGAAGAGTTCAAAGCTTTAGATTAAATGTCAAGTCAAGTCCCAATTCCATTTAGTTTGCACGCATTCCAGAACTTCATATCCATTTACGATTATTCAAATTACTACACTTAATACCATATATATAGGACATACATGGTTACATGCACAGTTGAGTGCTTTTATAGCCCCACAATGATACATCTGCTGCATGGTCAATAAGAGGGGGGGACTTGAGGCTGAACAGGTTTTAAAGATGATGCTAATAATGTCATGCTATGTGCTCTAAGTACAGACACTAAATACAAACAGATGTCAGGTCCACACACATCCTAATTACCATCCCAGTAGATGTTATAAATCAAGTTATTAGTGCCAGTCGACTGATTCCAGTAACTAACCCCGCTGTCATATTGTAAGCAAGCACATAAACAAGTTCACTGATTTCCAAAATCCATGAGTGACCTCAAAACCTGGCCTGTGCGCCGCATGATGATGTGGATTTGTTGGAACAGTGGGTTAAGCTGCCACTACTTAAATGAACAAGGTGGCTGTAAAATCAAAGTAAGATTTTAAATTTGAATATCCCTGAGAGTCTTCTATTAGAAAATGTTTCTACATTTCATGTGGAAATAAATAGTAAAACTTTAATAACTTTTTGATTAAAAATTTTATACAGTAAACAACAAGCTTCTAAAATTGTACTGACTGGTAAATAAACTTGTAATGTATCATGTATTGCAATAGAGTAACTATTGAATGGTCAGTGTATTCGCTAGAATAATGACACTGTATATGTGTTGATAGATTGGTTGACAACTTTTGACTATTTAGCTTAAGCTGCTTCTTAACCTTTAATCTGACATGAAAGCCAATTCAACTGTAACTAATAATTTCCCTCTCAAACAACTTCCATGAAATACTCCTGCATCAAAACACTTAAAACAAAAAGTGTGAATGGCATGCTAAAAACACAATATCCTTAAGATACCCACTTTATGAGTGTAAATGAGACTGCTAAAGCTGAACTTTGGTTCAAGTTATGGTCAGTTCAATTGTTTAAGGTAAATGTATCTCAGCACTCAAACATTTGCTGTGCCTCTGTGGCAAATCATTGTGGGCTGAGAAATAGGATATCCATCAATGTCATGGGCCCAGTATGTTATTTTCTTGTGAAACCTTTTTCGTTTCTCACAAAACGTTTTGAGACTGCACTACTGACACCCAGAGGAGTTGCAGGTCTTTGCTTTAGGACTGTTGTGCTATCCTCCATACAGTGGCTTATTGAAGCAGGTCCAGGTGAATCCCACTTCAGTTGTTTACTGGGACAAGTGAGGCGAGATGCAGATTTCTTCCACTGGAGCTTAGCAGCCACCACAGGGCTCGCGTCTAAACAGAAACTACTGGAGCTGCCCTGGCACAAGCAATGATGTCGACAAGCATTGGAATAACAGTTTGACAGTTTGACTGAACGTTATTTCGAACACCAAGCGACTGCAGTTCTCTTGAACAAGAATGTTGATGTTATGCCAGTAAAACTGACAGTCTGGATAGCACAGACCTCAGCTGTGCTGAGGAGATAGTGAGACTTCTAAAGCCACCAACATGCTGTGTAATAAAAAAAATCCAACTGTGCTTCTCATCATGCCTTTGAAGCATATGATCGAGCAAAGCATGTCATTAATATGCTGATATTCCTTAAGAAAAACTTGTACGTTTCAAGCCAGGAACATAACGTTTTGTTATTTAAAGATAATTACATTATTTGTAAATTTTATTTATTTGTTTGATTTGAAAATAGTTTTTAAATCCCAGTTTTTCTATTTTATAGATATTTCAAATTAAGATATTTTCAGATTCACTTTTTGCAAGGGTATGAATGAAAAAATGCAATATTTTTTGGTTTTTGAGTTAGAAAACAACCTCAAAATTAAACAATACTACTTTGTAAAAAAGAACATATGAGGAAAATACACTGCTTAAAAAAAATAAAGAAATACTTTTTAATCAGACTATAGCATCAAGTCAATTGAACTTCTGGGATATTGATCTGGTCAGTTAAGTAGCAGAAGGGGTTGCTAATCAGTATCAACTCCTTTGATGTTAATGAAATTAACAACAGGCACACTAGAGGGGCAACAATTAGATGGTCCCCAAAACAGGAATCACAGTGGAGCTCGATTGGCATTTGCCATAGGACACCATAATTGGCCACTCGGCCACTGGCGCACTGCGCTTTTCACAGATTAGACTGGGTTCACGCTGAGCACATGTGACACACGTGAAAGGGTCTGGAGAAGCCGTGGAGAACATTGTTCAGCATGACCGGTTTGGTGGTGGGTCAGTGATGGTCCGGGGAGGCATATCCATGGAGGGACGCAAATACCTCAACAGGCTATACAACAGCACCCTGACTGCCACTTGGTATTGGAATGAAAGCCTTGGACCCATTGTCAGAACCTACACTGGTGCAGTGGGTCCTGGGTTCCTCCTGGTGTACGCCAATAGTAGGTGTCATATGGTGAGAGTATGCAGGCAGTTCCTAGAGGATGAAGGAATTGATACCATTGATTGGCCCCCACACTGGCCTGACCTAAATCAAATAGAACACCTCTGGGACATTATGATTCGGCCCATCCAACGCCGCCAGGTTGCAACTCAGACTGTCCAGGAGTTCAGTGATGCCCTGGTCCAGATCTGGGAGGAGATATCCCCGGACACCATCCGTCATCTCAGGAGCACGTCCCCACGTTGTCAGGCATGCATAAAAGCACTTGGGGGCCATACTACTGAGTCCGCTTTTAAGCTGCTGCAATGAAATTTCAGCAAAGTGGGCATCATTTTTTTTCACTTTGATTTTCTGGGTCTCTTTATGTTGATCGTTTTCATTTCCATCAAACAATGTGGCATCCATTCGTTCCTAACACATTACCCAGTGCATATCGGTATCGATACCCAGCATGGGGTTTTTTTCCCATTGAGATCTGATGTGTTTTCGACCTGACGTGCTCCTTTAATTTTTTTAGCAGTTTATATTTTTACTTTTTTGTCTCAAAAAAATTATGAAAAAATCATATCATGAACCCCAAATTGGGATTTGAATGGAATTGTGGATTTAGTGTATCATTACATCCCTTGTGTTTATTATGTGTTTAATTAATTTCCCACAGGGATTAATAAAGTCATCTCTATCTCTATCTATCTTATTTCATTATTTCCTTAATACGGTGGACTTCACCCCACAATACTGATGGCTTCCTTTATCGCTGTTGACTTTTAGTAAAATAGGTATACCAGACCCATACGCCCAAGTATGGCCAGTCACAGTTGCTATTGCTCTGTGGCTGTTTGTTCATGTGACTGACACACATGATCAGACACAGACACGGATCAGTATTCCCATGAATAAATCTATAAATAGCAAGGGCATCTCTCTTTTGTGTTGCTCAGCCAGTAGCGGCTCGCTTCTCATGGGGCTTTAATGTGATGTAATGTCCCTTTGTTAGCCATGTTGTAGGTCATCAGTTCATGTGCAATGATAAATGTCAACAGCTGACGGCATTTCAACATTTGACTTTGCTGTTTCAACCACGCTTTTCACAGATTAGACTGGGTTCACGCTGAGCACATGTGACACACGTGAAAGGGTCTGGAGAAGCCGTGGAGAACATTGTTCAGCATGACCGGTTTGGTGGTGGGTCAGTGATGGTCCGGGGAGGCATATCCATGGAGGGACGCAAATACCTCAACAGGCTATACAACAGCACCCTGACTGCCACTTGGTATTGGAATGAAAGCCTTGGACCCATTGTCAGAACCTACACTGGTGCAGTGGGTCCTGGGTTCCTCCTGGTGTACGCCAATAGTAGGTGTCATATGGTGAGAGTATGCAGGCAGTTCCTAGAGGATGAAGGAATTGATACCATTGATTGGCCCCCACACTGGCCTGACCTAAATCAAATAGAACACCTCTGGGACATTATGATTCGGCCCATCCAACGCCGCCAGGTTGCAACTCAGACTGTCCAGGAGTTCAGTGATGCCCTGGTCCAGATCTGGGAGGAGATATCCCCGGACACCATCCGTCATCTCAGGAGCACGTCCCCACGTTGTCAGGCATGCATAAAAGCACTTGGGGGCCATACTACTGAGTCCGCTTTTAAGCTGCTGCAATGAAATTTCAGCAAAGTGGGCATCATTTTTTTTCACTTTGATTTTCTGGGTCTCTTTATGTTGATCGTTTTCATTTCCATCAAACAATGTGGCATCCATTCGTTCCTAACACATTACCCAGTGCATATCGGTATCGATACCCAGCATGGGGTTTTTTTCCCATTGAGATCTGATGTGTTTTCGACCTGACGTGCTCCTTTAATTTTTTTAGCAGTTTATATTTTTACTTTTTTGTCTCAAAAAAATTATGAAAAAATCATATCATGAACCCCAAATTGGGATTTGAATGGAATTGTGGATTTAGTGTATCATTACATCCCTTGTGTTTATTATGTGTTTAATTAATTTCCCACAGGGATTAATAAAGTCATCTCTATCTCTATCTATCTTATTTCATTATTTCCTTAATACGGTGGACTTCACCCCACAATACTGATGGCTTCCTTTATCGCTGTTGACTTTTAGTAAAATAGGTATACCAGACCCATACGCCCAAGTATGGCCAGTCACAGTTGCTATTGCTCTGTGGCTGTTTGTTCATGTGACTGACACACATGATCAGACACAGACACGGATCAGTATTCCCATGAATAAATCTATAAATAGCAAGGGCATCTCTCTTTTGTGTTGCTCAGCCAGTAGCGGCTCGCTTCTCATGGGGCTTTAATGTGATGTAATGTCCCTTTGTTAGCCATGTTGTAGGTCATCAGTTCATGTGCAATGATAAATGTCAACAGCTGACGGCATTTCAACATTTGACTTTGCTGTTTCAACCAAACAACTAACGTATATATCCTTTTTACTTGGGTACAGCCATTTTAAACGTTATTAGGTCACTACAATTCCTTCTTTTTTTTTTGTAGTATAACATTAGCTATCTTTACTTGAGTGGTGTGCTCACTATTGTTCTATTAATACATCTGATTTGCACAATGATAGAAATTAAAGAGTGCAGTACTCCACCTGGTGTGTCTGGAAGCATGTGGGTGGGGAACAGGTATTGCAGCTCCTGTGAAGTCGTCACTAGAGTATATGAAAATTGAGTTTATTTAACACAACATATCAAAATTCACACAGTAGCTATCTGTTGTATCTAGTTCACAATAAAGGACTTTCAGTTTGAGCTTCCACTCACCAACAAATTTTTGAGCTTGCAGACAAAATCCCTCGATCAGAGCCAGATCGGTGTTTGACGGTAGTCACCACCCACTATTTGTAAACTCTTCAAAGATGCAATTGGAGAGACTTGCTGACACATCAGCAACATTCAAACCAGATTTGTAGCAGATTTTAAATATTTACACAAGTTGGTGACAGCTACAGTCAATTAGAATGCAGGACATGGGGTGAGGGAAAACACAAAAATATTTTTGAGGCTGAAACCTGGAGATGGAATCCAACGTAAACAAACACAGCAAACATTTCTCTTTGGAATGTGCAATCCAGGCTGCTCACATACACTAATCCAGTCAAATATACCAGTCAAAATATTCTTTTATTCTTTCAAAAAAGTTTATAGCTCATGTTTTTGTCCAATACCCATTTTGAAATTCATCCATAGAATTTTTGTCTTTTGCTCATTTCCTATATCATTTTGTGTGCTTTTGTGACCAAAAATAGCTTGAGGACTACACTTGTAAAAAACAAATATTTTGATACAGTCTTCCAAATATGCATTAATCTGCAGTTGAATCTGTGCAAGTAAACTGTGTTAAACTGTGTCCTGAAACAGTCCTAGTAGTTTTAGGACATATAGGAGTCGTTTTACTCTTAATCACATGATTTGGACCGGACAGGAATGAAAAGCCAACGGAAGCGGGAATGACATCAATTGACCAATTTTTTAATTCAGATTCAGATTCAGATTCAGAATACTTTATTTATCCCCGAGGGAAATTGTTAAAATATAAAACAATAATACTGTTAATACAATTAATACAATAATATTGTTAAATATAAAAATATGCATGTGCAGTTGTTTTATTTTGTTTTTTGTTTTAATAATTTTTCAAGTGTTGCCCATTGACCGCAATTGGCAGCCATTTTTGTTGTTTCCTTTTAGTGAGCCAACGCTTTTTAACACAAGTCAAAAGAACTACACACCCCAGAATCCCGCAGTGGCTCCGGACGCTGCCTGGCTGCTGGCACTTTACAGAAGGCAAATAACACAACAGCAATGGAGCGCAACGGTCAGGCAGATACGGAAAATTACATCGAAACAAAGATCCCGCTATTAAATAAAACAGACCTTTATGGGAAGTTGACGGCGCTGATGCCACATGCTTGTTGTAATACATGTGTAGTCTTAGACAAGTACACAAGTGAGTCAGACACGAGTGGTCTCAAGAGGCAACATCTGCAAGGCGAATGTCGCAGAGAATCAGCCAAGGGTCAACTCATTTGTTAAATGTAAATTACCAACAGGTGTCAAGTCAAGACAGTCACAGCAGACAAGTTTAAACCTATATGCACTTTTTTTTTAAATTCTTTTTTTACACCAAACTCTTAGGTATGTGAATTGTTATGAAGATGTTATTTGAAAAATTCTCAATAAATTCATAAAATGCAATACTAGATGCCATGTTTTGATTTATTCAACCAAAGTAGGCTTGTTGTGACCCATGTAAATTTCCTCTAAAAGAGCTATAACGAAGATCTAGCAGCTGGCCTTCCATAGAAACTAGAGACCACAGGCCATGTGTTATTAATGTTTTTGCCATTTAGTGAAGGTTTTTTGTTGTTGTTTGGATTAAGAAAATATATATCTCCTTACATTTACCGCAGATAAACTGTTCCTGGTGCCATATCTTTTGAATTACAACTGCAGAACACAAAGTAATCTGAAAAGAATGGGGGAATAAAATTAAATTCATTGCATTGCTTAAAAACTAACTTCCAAAGAAAAAAGAAAAAAAAGACCGGGAAAAAAAGCGAGATGGGACAGGGAGTCATTCTGGATGGGAGTGGGATGGGAGTGGCAGTCATTCTACCAGGATTGGGACGGAACAGGATTTATTTTTTTACCCTAGCCCGGGATTGGGATGGGACAGGATTTTTTCTGTGGGAGTGGGATGGAGCAGGATTGAAAATCCACTCCCGTGTCATCCTCTGGTCTCAGTGTCCATGAAGGTTCTCAGTCTGAGCCATGACACGGAGTGCTGACTCACATGAACTTTTACCCACAGTTTTCATATTTCACCTGAGGTGGCTACACTTTGGTGAATTCAGAAGAGAGTTAAAAAACGTTGGAATATTACTGTAAAACATCAATGAGACATGCTGGAGTGTAGTATATAAAGGAATTAAAGCAATAAAAATGGGCAAGCCTGAAAAGTTGGCAAGGTAGAAATGTTTAATTAGATATATATCCGATGTTAAAACTTCTTTACACTTGAAATCAGGCAGAATCACATCCTAAATCAGCCGGTCAGTCTTGTTTTATGGTGTGGCACTGTTAGTTGTTCAGTCAGTTGCTACCTCAGACCACTTCTTCAGTCCAGAGTGAAATCTGTTCAAGCATTGCATGGATTTCCATGACATTTGCAACAGACATTTGTGGTTTCAGGATTAATCCCCTGACTTTTCATCTAGCTCCATGAAGATGTGACTGTAAACCCTTCAGGGGTCAGAAGTCCTTGTTGAATAACTGAACAGTGTCTGAAACCACAACCTCTAAAACTTTATTTCACAGTTGGTGGGAATAGGGAGGTGGTGAGGTCATGTGGCTGTGGCCATCAATCCAAACGTAGTTTTCTAAAACTGATGTTTAAACTCACCATGCAGAGGAGAGAAAACAGGGTTTGATCTTTTTTTCTCTAGCTCAGCTGATGACACAACAACAACCTTCCATTATGCTTTTGCACCTTTTATACAGAACAGTAAGGCAATCCCACTTTGAACAGTGGTTGCAAAGTGTAGAATTATCAACGTTCAGATTTTTCTAGCTTTTTAATACTCTAACACTCCGGTAAGACTGTCATTAATGAAACCATAGTGGGCAAAGCTGCAAATCACTAAGCAGGATTGCTTATAGCAAAAAAGATTTTTACATCAATGCGATGAATGTACTTTGACTTACTTTTATATTGCTGGAGCAGACATACATATTTTTGTATGCTTACTCTATAAAACAAGTTTCTTCTATTGATTATTCTGATTATCAGGTACGCGGTCTGGGGGATCCAATAATGCAGAGACACACAGGGAGCTTTCAGAATCAACATCGCTTTACCTAAATTAGGTCTAAACTAGGAAATCAAACTAGACAGCAAAGGCACGTTTAAGGTTTAGGGAAACTCAGTAGTCGGGATACGGAACAAAGATCAAAACACAAGGAATTCACAAAGAAGATATGCTGAACTGCTCACTCGGAAGACAAGACAATCTGGCACCTGAGGAAGGGAACACAGGGGTTAAATACACAAGGGACAGGTAGACAATTAGACACAAGTGAGACACATTAGAGAGGAGATGTAATCACACACACCGGATGGACAAGACTTGAATGGACATGGGGAATAGACACAAACAAAACTTCAACATAAGACCGGAAACACTGATTGACCCTAACAACAGACTCTTGACATTAGCGGACCATGACAAATATTGACCTTGTAATGATGCATATCTATATCCTTTCCTATTATTTACTGCTCTCAATTATGATAATAGAACAAATAGTTAGTTGGCATCAAAATCTACAAATATGTAAAGTCTTCTTGAGGGCAGAAACATATTTTCATGCTGTTGTTACTTATTTTAAATGAGAGTTATTGGAGTGTGTCATAATCCTAACCCAGTTAGGATGTTTATACAAAGCCAAAGAAATGGGTTACTGACAGGCTGGGTTGTCTCTGCATTTTCCTTCAGACTTAATTCTTAAAGCATAACTGGATTAGGATGACATACCTGTATTGGCTGTGACGGATAACTGGAGTGAATAACTTCTGTCTGGTCTGTATGAAAGACAATGATCCATGTGAATTACAGAAAAGTTGGTAAAAACTTTAAAAACATGTCATCAAGTATCTAACGTCAAGTTGCAGCCTCTGCACCTTGATTATGGTTTATTCATAATGAGACTTCATCCTCCAAAGGCCTAGAGACTGGATTATCTGACGGCTCTCCGTATGTGTGTGTGTGTGTGTGGATGTGTGTCTTACACAGTGGAAATGTGTGAGTTAAAACTGGACAGGCGGTGTGGATGCTGCTGGTTGCTCTATGCTGATGGAAAGGGGTGGCTGGGTTTGTACTTCTCAGTCTCTCACACACACAAGCTGCTCAGTGGCTGACATTCTCCTTTTTTTTTTTTTTTTACCTCTAATTGGTCTTCTGATAGTTGTCAGAGTTCTCAGTGGCTGCTGTAAGGTGGCAACACACACACAAAGAGCCATGCATCAGGAGAAGTAGGAGACGAGAGAGGCAGAGGAGCTGTGATTGTCACCTGAAGGTCATGAACATTTATCACTGTTTGTTAAGACAAAGGAGGGGTAATTGGAGAGGAAGTGTCCTGCTGGCATGTGCTGCTCTTCTAAACAGGGTAGGACTTGCTTATAAATCCTGACTGCCTTAATTACTGCCTGGCTACTGATTTAAAAAACCCTAAACAGGGAAAATAAGAAACCTCAGAAAGAAGGGGGAAGAGGTTTAGCTATGACAAATGGTGGTTAATTAGATTAAGATTTGAGATAAGAAGTTAGGGTTAGTAATGTGTGTTCTGCCTTTGCATGAATTGTATGGTACCCAATCTCAATTGCTGAACCAGTGGTGGACAATAAAAAAAAGAAATAACATTGTGAAGGACCGGTTGAACATCGCCATGCCAGGCACGACCAACGGTCAGAGAGAAACAGGTTTAGCCACTGTAAGCTAGGTACATCTCCCTGGTTTCAGTGACACAAGATGGATACAAACAAGAAAGCAATGTGGGAGAAAATTCTGTTTTTAAGATTGTGATAAGGCAATGTGTGAATCTCAGTTGAAGTTGTGAACAGGTAATTGCATTTGTAATTTTGCAACAATACCGAACTGAAAAGTCCATTTTTAATATTTTTGCGCAATTTTCATTTGCCTGTTGTGGCAATAATCATCAACAAAAAGTTTAGGACAGATACCACTGAATAATTGAGGATTTAAATAGAATTATTATTGAGTAGAATTATGACAGACATTTCTCTCTTTCTCTCAGACATCTGCATCAAAGCTTCCTACATCAGATCGGACAAATGTGTAACTAGCTGGGTTGTCTTGCCTATAAAAATATGGCGGTTATCCTGACAAGTGCTTATACATGCACTGTCGTCATACAGTGCAGTGCAACAATAGCACTGTCTCCGTACATGTCGTACAGACATGTGACAGCCTCACAAGCTCTCAGCATTTAAATGAAAGACTTTTGTTATTTTTATGATTACGATGATGATGATGATGATGACTATTTTTATTATTATTATTATAACAGCTTTATTTGTTAATGTCTAAGCATTCATGTGAATGAGGCCAGGACAACAGAAAAATCTATTCTATGTTCTTAAAGAAGTTAAACTTTCTTAACCCTGTGAAAACACACTTCCCATAGGTGGCCATTATGTCTGTTGTCCTCTATAAAGAGTAACGGTTCATTCACTTAAATAATCATTTAGTTTAGATTGCACAGAAAGTGATATGAGCATTTGGGAATGCTGACGGAAATGACATCCCAAAAGCAAAAATTGAGTAGTTTGACGACTTAAATAAAATAAATTGATTAAAGTGATCCCCTCCAGGAACTCCACCTTACCGTGGTGGAGGGGTTTGGGTGCCCTAGTGATCCTAGGAGCCATGTTGTTGGAGGCTGTTTACCCCTGATAGGGTCACCCAAGGCAAATTAGTCCTAGGTGAGGGGCCAGACAAAGTTAAAAAGACTTCTATGATGGTGACAAACAAGGACTTGTGTACCCTGCCCAGAGGGATACCTGGAACCCGCCCTGGAGCCAAGCCAGGGGAAGGGGTCTGTAGGCGAGCGCCTGGTGGCCCAGCCTTTGTCCATGGGGTCTGGTCAGGCTCAGCCCGAAAAGGAGACATGGGTCCATCCTCATGTGGGCCCACCACCCACAGGAGGAGCCATAGAGGTCTGGTGCTATGTGGATCGGGTGGCAGTCAGAGGCAGGAGCCTTGGCGGTCCAATCCCTGGTTGCTGAAGTTGGCTATTGAAACATGGAATGTAACCTGTCTGGTGGGGAACTAACCTAAGCTTGTGCGAGAGGTTGAGATATACCGGCTAGATATAGTCAGCCTAACTTCAAAGCACAGTTTGGGTTCTGGAACCAGTCTTCTTGAGAGGGGTTGGATTCTTTTCTCTGCTGGAGTTGTCCCAGGTGAGAGGCGGAGAGCAGGTGTGGGCTTATTAATAGTTCCTCGGTTCTCAACCAATGTGTTGGAGTTTACCCCAGTGGACGAATGGGTTGCGCTTATGTGCCAAATAGCAGTTCAGAGTACCCACCCTTTTTGAAGTCTTTGGAAAAGGTGCTGGAAAGTGCCCCTACTAGGGACTCAATCGTCCTACTAGGAAACTTCAACGCTCATGTGGGCAATGACAGCGAGACCTGGAGGGGTGTGATTAGGAGGAACGGCCTGCCCGATCTGAACCCGGGTGGTGTTCAGTTATTGGATTTCTGTGCTAGTCACAGTTTGTCCGGAACTAAATGCTCAGCCATAAGAGTGTCCATAAGTGCACTTGGCACCAGGACACCCTAGGTGAACAGTTAATGATTGACTTTGTAGTCGTATCACCTGATGTGCAACCGTATGTGCTGGACACTCGGGTAAAGAGAGGAGCAGAGCTGTCAACTGATCACCACCTGGTGGTGAGTTGGATCAGGTGGTGGGGGAGGAAGCCGGACAGACCAGGCAGGCCCAAGCAAATAGTGAGGGTCTGCTGGGAATGTCTGGAGGAGGACCCTGTGAAAATGGTTTTCAACTCCCACCTCCGGAGGAGCTTCAACCACATCCCGGAGGTATTGGGGAGCATGGAATCTGAGTGGGCCATGTTCTGCGCTGCCATTGTCGAGGCGGCCGCTCGAAGCTGTGGTAGCAAGGTTGCTGGTGCTGGTCGTAGCGGTAACCCCAGGACACGCTGGTGGACACCAGAGGTGAAAGGGGCCGTCAAGCTGAAGAAGGAGACTTAAGGGTCATGGCTGGCCTGTGGGACTCCCGAGGCAGCAGACAGCCAAACGATCTGCAGCTCGGGTGGTCACTGAGACAAAAACCCGGGTGTGGGAGGAGTTTGGTGAGGCCATGGAACAAGACTTCCAGTTGGTGCCGAAGAAATTCTGGCAAATTGTTCGGCGGCTC
>KV751329.1:4476173-4494047 GCA_001698575.1 Mola mola | reverse complement strand
GTGGCAGACAGGTGTGGTGGTTCCCCTTTTCAAGAAGGGGGACCAGAGGGTGTGTTCCAACTACTGGGGGATCACACTCCTCAGCCTCCCTGGGAAGGACTACTCCAGGGTGCTGGAGAGGAGAGTCCGGCTCCTAGTTGAACCTAGGATTCAAGAGGAGCAATGTGATTTTCGTCCTGGCCGTGGAACACTGGACCAGCTCTATACATTCGCGAGGGTACTGAAGGGGGCATGGGAGTTTGCCCAACCACTCCACATGTGTATTTTGGATCTGGAGAAGGCTTATGACCATGTCCCTCAAGGTATCCTATGGGGGGTGCTCCGGGAGTATGGGGTAGATGGCCTTTTGTTACGGGCCATTCGATCTCGACAGATCCATTCTTGTTGAGCATTCTTGTTGACTACAAACAGTCTTTGTTCTGTATTTATTTTACTGAGCGCACAGAAAAAGTGGTAACATTCCATGTTCCAATAGCCAGCTTCAGCAACAGGGGATCGGACCGCCACGGTTTGCAGCCAAGTGTGAAGCAGCGGGGATGAGGATCAGCAACTCTAAATCTGAGGCCATGGTTCTCAGCTGGAAAAGGATGGATTGCCCACTCCAGGTCGGGGGAGAGACGCTTCCCCAAGTGGAGGAGTTCAAGTATCTCGGGGTCTTGTTCACGACTGAGGGGAAAATGGAGCGAGAGATTGACAGACAGATTGGAGCAGCGTCGGCAGTGATGCGGACGCTGAAGTGGTCTGTTGTGGTGAAGAGAGAGTTGAGCCAGAAGGCAAAGCTTTCAATTTACAGGTCAATCTACGTCCCAACTCTCACTTATGGTCATGAGCTCTGGGTAGTGACCGAAAGAATGAGATTGCGAATACAAGCGGCCGAAATGAGCCTCCTTCGCAGGGTGGCTGGGCTCAGCCTTAGAGATAGGGTGAGGAGTATCTCCCAGAGTCTCTGGGAGATACTCAGGGTAGAGCCGCTGCTCTTCCGTGTTGAGAGGAGCCAGTTGAGGTGGTTCGGGCATCTGGTCAGGATGCCTCCTGGATCTGGGAGGAGACCCCGGGGCAGACCAAGGATACGCATTAGAGATTATATCTCTCGCTTGGCTTGGGAATGTCTAGGTGTCCCCCTGGAGGAGTTGGTGGAAGTGGCCGGGGAGAGGAACGTCTGGACCTCCCTGCTCAGTCTGTTGCCCCCGCGACCCGAACCCGGATAAGCAGCAGAAAACGAAACGAAAACGAAACAATTAAATTGATTTCTTGATTAACATCTATGGCCAGAAAGATGTCCTCCATATTCACTAGCTTTTCCTTCTGTAATCTTAGGGTGACTAATCACTGCGGATTCTGACAGCTTTGTTTACATACAGTCACTGCAGTGGCAATGTTTGTGCTGTTAGGCAGATGGTACGCAATGTCCTGATTTGAATCAAAGAATTATCAAGAGTTCCATTGATATTTGTGTAGCAGCCCCCTGTCAATGTGTTTAAAAGCTGCTCAGGATAAAAGAGAAAACATAGCATCGTAAAGTTTCCAATCAGGTAACCAGCATGATGACACACATTTCCTTTGATGGTAAATGGTCATTGTTTAAGTGGGGCGGTTTCAGAGCTTCTGATGTAGCAGGTGACAGACTGCCTTCTATTTATCAATACTTATAAAGGGCAAAGTCAATTTACTCAATCTACGGATGTGCTGACAACAAGCCACATGTTGGATAACCTACCTCTTTGTTGTAGAAACATGTTTTTTTCATACCATACTAGAATGATTCTCAAACACGATTCTCAATGGTAGGCTGGAATGTAAAATATATCTAGATGTGCATAAAGCGTGGTATGATCAGTTATTGAAAGTGTTATTTGACTTGATGACCTATAACTTACTAGAATATAAAAATTGCAGAATAAAAGCATTTTTTTATGATAAAATTTGTAAGTCGAGTTTTCCTTTTCAAGCATTGCACATAGAGGCATCTGCTGTTGGGCAGGTAAAAATTTAATGCACACAACACTAAGATACTGAAAGAGGAATATATCACAGGTGTCTCTTTTTGTCATTTGTAAGTTAATGAACAATGAAGAAAGAATTGAAATTGAATGATCAGCAGATTGTGGCACTGTCTTCTTGATGGTGTGGACCCAAGTTCACACAGTAGGGCATTAAGACCATTTTATTTACTTCACCCAAGAGTTTTTGACCTAATTCAATTGCAGTCTTTTCATAAAGCGCCAATTTGATGGGACAACTTAAGTACAGGCAAAGAGAGAGATTAGAGACATTAGGGAGGGGACAGGAAAGGGCAAGATACAGGGGGAAAATATTTAAATAAGCATGAGTGAAACATGGTTATCCTCAGGCTGATGATCCTATTATTCCCTGGGAAAAATGTGTGTAAGTGCTTAAACTGATTCAAATACAGTTGTCCCAATACAGTAGTTGTACTGCTTAAAGCACACTGGTGAAGCGGTCAGCACTTGTGATGTGATGGCTGATGAGCTGAAAATCCCTATTGAAAATCAGGGCTACACCCTAGTGCTTAAAATGTGAACTGATGTGGTGGATTATCCGCCAAATCAGCCTCTGCAAGGCCAGGGCATCGTGGTCAGAATTACTCACAAATACCCCTGTCATACTGGACAGAAAAAACACCCACTAACAACACTAACAGAAGGATTTTGTCTTCAGTGGGTTGACAGTTTTTTGATTACCTCATTGGCCTGAACCTTTATTATTAGATTTGTGGGTTCAGCTGAAAAGCCTTTTGTTCAGGGTGTGATGACAATGGAATGTAAATGAGAAAGACAAATATTTATCCAACAGTGGCAGAGGGTACAGTTGGCAGAAGTGAAATATGAAGATGAGCATGTTAAGTTCGTAGCTTGTTGTTGCAGTGTGAGTAATTGAGGTTCACCAATCAATTGGTATTGGCTCCTACACAGTATTCACCAGTCAAACTTTCCCTGACTGTGAAAGAAAATCATAGCTTCAAAATCAAAATCACTCCCATCTAGTGTACAGTTAAGTCAATTTCAGATTTATTTATTAGGTATTCATTACCAAATAAGCATTCGGAATACCATTCGGAATTTCCAATCCCTCAAATTTCTAATCTGATTAGGAAATTTCGCGCATGTAAACATAGCTATTGTCACCTATGCTAGTTCTCTATTTTTGTTTTCCATCACGTTCTTTACATTTAATGTGACACACCTGAAAAAAAGAAAGACAAATGTGTCTGCTGGCAGTTGGAAACGAGTCAGTCATCTATTTTTAGTGGTTTAACGGCCTAAACCTCTCCACAAACACTTCCCCAAAGTCACTGTGCACTTTAAAACAGCAGTAGATTGATAAATCAATACACATTCACAGCAAAGGATCTGGAAGGAATGCTTATGCAGCAATTACGGCACTGAAAGGCAGGGTGCTTTTTTCTTCCCACATGGAGCTTTGTCAGTATCTTGCTGCAAAAAGCAAAAAATTTTTTTTTTAAATTAGCATGTATATCAGTGAGGAGGGAAGGTGGAAATCTAAAAAAGATTTACAGAAAAGATGAAAGAGAAGCATTGTGTAAAAGAGGCTTAAACCTTTTTTACCAGGTTGACCCAATAAAGATTAAATCAGTAAGGATAAAATTATGCAGGTTAAAATTTATGATAACACATTTAAATTGGGATTAAATGCAAGCCAGATTTTGATCTGGTGTATTAACAACTGTAATGTTTTTTGTGGACATCCATGTTCAATCATTCATGAAAACTATTGTCTGATATGTTGACGGCAGAATTTTGTACACAGTAATATGTAATCAAAGCCAAAAAAATCTGTATCCATTTAACGATCAGTATTATTTAGTCTTGTAGTCTTGCAGTCACAAGTTAAAGTAATCCGTAATCAATAATCATTGCTGTTGTCAGAACTCATTTTACCATCTGCGCTCAGTTAAAACCTTGTCAGAAAATCATATGGGTGTAATTTCATCTTCATAAAACATGCTGGGCAACACCAAGGTTACTTTGTAGGCTCAGCTCAGCACATAGAATTAGGTCTAATACAGATAAAAGACAGAAAATAGATTATGCTTAAGGAAGTATTTAGTATTGCTTGCATTATAACACTTAACGTGAGTGAAGCACATTCATCCGTGAATACTTCACTCCTGCCATTGTGTCAACACGTCTTGTTAAAAAGACTTTTCAAAGCATTAGCCTTCAATCCAGGTGGATAGCGAAAATTCTACTTGTTCATTTCTTGACTTTGTCAGTAAATACTCACTGGTGTCACTGATGCTGCGTGTCTCTGCTGTTACTGCAGACTCTCTGTGCTCTTTTCAGTGCTTTTGTTAAATATCACTATCCTTGTGTTGACTGGTCGACTAATGACTGTACAGCACGGGTGGTGGGTGCATTATTTGTTAAATGCTTTATACCAGGCAAAGAGAAATCTTTGCTTATGGAGGCAACACTGTGTTACATGGGAATATTCAACATTGTCAGGGGTGAAACAAAGACTGTGTTAGTGCGTAATGATTGGGCCTGTTTTTGAGATATACTGTAAGACTATGTGCTTGTGAATTTTATATTTAATATTAATGTTTATTGATGTAATGAGCAGGTACTATTTCAAAGAAATGACCACATCATAGTTCTTTGGTATTCATTATAATGTTCAACCACAATGCAGTGAAAGGAAAGTTGAACTATATGCTAGAGTGAATGGCGATTAAGAAACTGTTTATTTCATTTAAAAATCAGTAGCCACTGAGTGAGTTCAAGAAATCCATAAACTGTCCTCACAATGTAATATTTTATGTTCAACCAGGCCACGTCCTCACTGCTGTTTCTGTCTCTTTTACAGATCCTTTACCCAGTTGGTCAAAACCTGAAGGACTATGACTGATGGACTTACCTACCAGTTCAAGGTGGTCCAGCTGGAAAGATAAAACCTTTACATCCTACACCTCCTCAAGGAAAATGAGGACTATCGTACTGGCGGTAGTATGTGTTATCTATCTTGGCCTGTCCCTGGGTGCTTTGTCTTTGAGCAGACAGAGGATAGGAGTGGGGGATGGAGAGAAAACTGAAGCAGCCATCAGCGGAGCGAGGCTGCTCAAAAGAGTGAGACGAGGTTGGCTGTGGAACCAGTTTTTCCTGCAGGAGGAGTATACAGGCAGCGACTACCAGTACATTGGCAAGGTAAGAGCTGTACCACTGTATCCAAATTCATGGTTCAATTGAATGTTGAAATAACACCATATGGTATCATATTAAACTGTCTTGATTAGTTGGGGAAAAACTCCATCAGTCATGTAATTTTAAAGCTTTATTACTATGAATTTATGCTGAAGTTAATCACTCTTTATCCATTTTCCTTTGATTTTTGGGTCTGCAAAATTAATTAATTCAATCACTGCTAATCAATGTAAGTGTGGAGTTTACGCATGAACATTTACACACACACAAATACATTGTTAGTTTTTGAGACTTCAAACAAAAGTATGAATGCAGTCTTTTACAGTCTGCTAGAGCTTCACCTTTACATGAACAGTAGCTTTTTGTGACTAATGTTAGCAAACCATAGATAGATATTGGCAAGTACTTGACATTATCAACTCACTGTTGACACCTTTATCTATTTGTTTAACTACACCATTATTCCCTCCACCAAAGCTGGTGGCAGAATGGTGTTGCCTCAAGGCAAGAAGGTCCTGGATTTGATTCCCAGGTTGTTTTTTGGGTTTTTCTCTTAGCGCTTCCACACCGACATAGTTCTCGTTCTGGCTCTGTTTCAGTTCTCAGATATAAACCTTGGGGCTTTCTAGCAAACCAACTCACGTTCACTCTGATCTAAGCTGATCCAAAGTTTCCAAGGCTGACGTAACCATCAATGGGCGTTACTTAATGCGGAATGCATTTTTTTTTTTTAAATAGAGACAGGTCGGTGTTAAAGCGCTATCTGGATACTCCAGCTTGGCTGACTAGACTCTGTGAATGGTTGCATATCTCTATGTCAGCCCTATTAGACTGGCAACTTGTCCAAGGTGTCCCCCGCCTTTATTTCTTTCTTTCTTTCTTTCTTTCTTTCTTCCTTTCCCTTCTTTTTTTAAAGGATTCTTTAACATTAGGAAATACACCACTTTTTGATGTTTTGGCTGATAACTTACAACAGACATAATGAAAGCTCAAAGACTGAAGACTGAGGTTATGTATCCCCCTTATCCATACAATTTTTTTTATTGTGAATAAGTGTTGAACCACTGCATGTATTGACACAAATCCAAATCTTACATGTTTTATGGAATTAGGAATTTAAATATCATGCTAAATTTTGGCTATTGTAGATGCATTTTTGCAGGCTGAATATCACGTTCAGCTTTGGCCAAGGTTTGTTAAATCAGAGTGTTCTTGTTTAGTGAGTGAGCTTTAGGTTCATTGCTAAATGTTTTTATCTTAACAGTAGACAACAGTATTGTTTAGCTTGAGCAAGAAGAACATTTAACTGAAGTCTTTTTGGCACCTCTTTTTAATTGGGCCTTTTTGTAGGCCTAGTTCTTGTAGACCAGTGGGTCCTAACCTTGGATAACCCTGGCATTACTTCTGCAGTTGCCAGGGGGTATTTGGCAAGACTAGAGTAGCTAATCTAATTTGAAAAAAAATAATTAATATTTGCTTAAAGCAGTGCATTGACATATTGAGTTAGCTATAACAACTAATTATGATAATTAACATTAAGTGATGATACATTGTTAAAGTGTAGCTTTTGTTGTCAAAGTTTACAAATACAGCCTTTGTCAAACTGACAAAAACATGAACAGTGAAATGATATTTATTGAAATGAATATTTTTGGAACAGCCACCGGTGGTGAAGAAGGGGTACATGTGTTGACCAGATAGGACTGGTGCAGTTGTGTCTTCTAAAAGAGCTTGTGAGCCACTACTGACAAGCATTGAAAGTAATAATACTGCAGCTGTGCTTCCACAGACTTACACAATAATAGCGTAAGAGATACATTCTTGTTTCATCACTGATATGACCACAGTCTGTTCGTTGCCAAACACACAAAAAGCTGATATGCTTGGGGAATGAAGAACAGCCAACGTTGCTTGATTCGACGAAAGACCTGCTATAGCATAAATTACTGAAAAAGGTAATGCTGGTTCTAATAGAAAGATGCAGGAATAAACAGTGCATCACAGCTTGAGCCTGCATAGCTGCAGGCCAGTCAGTACGCCATGCTGACACCAGTGCTTACAATGAGCATATGAGCATCAGAATAGACAAGGAGACAAGATAAAGAATGTGGCCTTCTCTGATCAATTTTGTTTTATAATGTAGACAGCTGGTTGTGTTTGTGCCATTTGGCATACTCAGGAAAGAGATGGCACCAGGATGCACTATAAGAAGAAAGCAAGCTCTTGGCCAGTGTGCTAGTACACCCCTTTATGGAAACAGTATTCCTTCTTTTAGCAGGATACCCTATAACATTGTTTTAGGAATGGTTTGACTTGCCCTCTAAATTTCCCATATCTGAACGTAATCAGGCAACTGTGGGATGTGCAGAACAAACAGGTCTGGTTTATGGAGACCCTACCTTACAACTTCCAGCTCTTAGGAATCAATTGGGACAGACTACTGTTACTGTTACTTAGGGACTGTTGCTACTAATGACATACTCCAACCTAGCCACTGTGGGCAAAGACACAATTTTGCAGTGTCAGTTTTTTGCAGTTGTTTCAGATATTACTTGAGATATATTAAAGACTCATAGGAGACTAAAAATCTTTTTTTTTCATTGTCATTTTAAGTAGCTCTCATTAGACTAATGAATGTTCAAGTATTAATTTGTCTGATCAGTTTGATGTTAATTAGTTATTTGATGCTGTACAAACAGGGCAATGATTGATGGAACAGAAACTTGACACTGTAATGCCACATCCATGTTGCATAAACTGTGGTTTCAAACGACATTGTAAGGACAAGATATCAGCACTTATATCCCAAATATTTTGGAGTCATTTTTGTACAATTACAGGAAGTGACGAGCTTTGTCTTTGTAAACTAAATAAAATTGGGCAGCAAAACATTGTGCTTCTTAGACAATCCGAGTAGGGGATGAAGTTGTGACAGGCAGAACAACACCGTGAACCTGACTTCTGAATGTGCCTGATAGAATCAAGCAGTGATTCTGCATGTAACAAGGTGCATAATGTTTGATCACAAGGTTATGTATAGATTTCCCATTTAACTGTCTGCTCTGTTTAATATCAAAGTCTCACTCCTAAGCCTATTATTAAAGGTAGCACACAATGTGGCATGATGATAGTTGGAGCTGTGTTGTTTGATCAATAGCCAGATGCCCACGTTATGCACAGGTATTGTGCTGTGTATGACACTTGCTGCCCGACAGCACAAAACCAAGTAAGCTTGGTAACAAACAGGAGTTTGCCATGATTGAGGTAAACAGAGAAGCAAGACAGAGTCAGCAGACTTTTTCCTCCGTGGTTGCGTGTTGCCTTCACTGCAAGGGGTCTACTGGGGATTTCAGATATGCTTTAGTGACAACAATATGGTTTAAAGACAGATTAGCAGGGAGGTTTTTAGCAGGAGCAACAATATATTTAGGCAATCATTAATACTGTAGCATATTTTTACTCTTGCTAGCTTGAAGACATTTAAGAATCATCTTATAAAGAATATTTATGTAGTCAACATCCAGTTTTTCAAGTCAGTTATATATTAGTACACAGCAAGCATTACTTTCAGATGTACGTAGCTTCATTATCCTTTTCAATTTCAGAAAAGTAAACAAAAACTAACAATCAGCTTAAACTGAGTTCTAGGGATCTTCTTCTGAGATTTACTCGAATCCAGCTCTATGTCTGCGAGCCATAACCCAAACGTGACCCAGGGAGCTCTGTGTCTGTGTGATGTGTTCAAGTGAAAAATCAGCTTTGGTCATCCAGAATGTCAACGGGTGTTATGGTCATCTTTGGACTTTTGTTGATTTTTCTTCTTAGTCATAGTCACATTGTGCGCATCCAGTTAATTTCTGGGATCCAGTAACACAGATGGATTAAAACATGAGTGACTGGTGTTTATTGATGATGTGACTGTTGATGCAAGTATCAAATTCTGCAAAACTGATGGTGTCGAAGTCCGTGGGATCAAACCCAAAATCACTTACACAGACATGACAACATGGAGGGTAACCCTGGATCTATAAAATCGTATCACTACATTAAGTTCCACTGCTGCAGGGATTTCTAAATTGGAAATAGCAATGAGCAGGAAAAATTAGCCTGTGGTACATAATAAATGTGGTACCACTGCCAGCGTGAAAGAGGTGATTCTGAAAACTGTAAGAGACAGCAGTATGGTGGAGATATGGTAGCAGAGACAGTGATCTGGAACAAATAACTCCAGGAAGAAGACCCTGCTCTGGAAATGCGCTGTGGTGAAATGTCTGCAGGCTTCGTCAGCTTGTGTTAGGTGAAAGCACGGAGGTGTTGCAGCCCTGTAGACTGACAGATCAAATCAGACCGAACACCGCTGGAGAGAAAAGGCAGGAAGTATCAAAAGAAGGGAGGGAGGGAGAAAGGGAAAAAAGGGCAGAGAGAAGGGTGTGTGGAAGAAACGAGGGGAAGGGAAGGAAATGCATGTCTCTTATGTGCACAGAAAAGAAAAGTTGAGAAGAGGAGGGTAAAACAAAAGAACAACTGGGAAGAAACAAGAGGAAGTCAAAACATGAGAAAGTGCTGCAACACCAAAGGTCAACTGACAGGAGAGAAGTTATACAAGAATTGAGTTTATTGAAAGCTTGTTACAACCAGGATTATTCAGTAGTTTCCTCTCTTAAACATTGTCTTGAAGCAGAAAAATTGATATAGAAATCATACAATAAATACTATTGATGTTGCCTATAAAATATCAGAAGGGCTTCACCTTAGACAAGAGTGCAAGCTCTGGACTGGGAAGTAAGGATAAACTACTTTCTATCATGACTGACTAATGACCATGTTATCTAATAAATGATTGTAACTGAAGAATCAAGGTGTTTTATCGCATAGAGGCCAATATGGGTTATAAATCCATCTTGCCAACAACTCTCATGGTAATCCCATAAAGCTGAAGACATTACAGCAAAGGGTTAGATATCTCTGTATACACAGCCGAGCATAATCCAGCTGTAATGTGTAGACAAAACAAACTATATTTGTTCTAGATGTTAACTGTTAGTGGATGTGATAGACATATTTCTCTGGCTGTCAGCCAATGGTGATGACCATTATAATATCTCATATGCTTTGTCCAGTATGATCTCATAGTTGACCTCTGAGCATGTGTGTTTCATTAAAATGTCATTGATGTTTGACTGTACAATCCCAACTCAAGGTCCACTTACTGTCGTAGTGTTTTCTGAAGCTGATGTATGTGCTGCATAGCTGTAACTCATCCAACTATGGACGTCTTAATGTATTGACTTAAAAGTTTCAAGTTCCTGCCTGAGCTTGGAAACAGAAATTGACAAAACTCTCTAGTTACACTGTGTGATGTGGTTGAAACTTTTAATAAAATGCTTGGGGGTTTTGTATTAACTATTACCAAACTGAAAATTGGACTTATTTTATTTGTATAACTTCAAATCTTTCATAACACTAAAGGCCTGCTTGACCCAATTTATAACTTATATGGCCCTAGTAGATTCTAGCAATGGAGGCTGTTTATTTGAGCTTGTAAGGTAAGTTTTCCTAAACTCATAGTCTGATGTAGGTGAATGTCATTTCATATGTTTGATCTGATGTGACCAGGTTTTTAATAGCCCTCGTGCAATGCTGCCCACGGACATGGCTCAGCCCCTTGAAAAGTCCAGTAAATAGGCCAACCCAAAATCTGGTTTATTCAAAACAAGACACAAGAGCACACTCACTCCTACATAAACACAGACACAACATCTTTGCAATTATATATCATTATGAGATAGAAAACTTTTGATAGAACAACAAATTAAGGTTTTGATGAACATGGGTTCAGTGGCCCCACCCATGTGAATATATAGATTCATACTGTAAGTATTTGGAGAGTGACTCAATTTTTTGTTATTTTGCTTTTGTACACCACAATAATGGATTTGAATAAAAGCAATTGAGATGTGACTGAAGTGTAGACGTTCAGCTTCAATTTTCAGGGTGTCACAAAAGTATTGCGTAAACATTTTAATAATTAAACATCATTTTTACAGTCTCAAACACTATTTCTTTGCAGTCAATGACTGCCTAAAGTCTGAGCCCATGGATATCATCAAATGCTAGGTTTCCTCCACGGAGATGGTTTTCCAGGCCTTCACTGCAGCCACCTTCAGTTGTGCTTGTTTGTAGGTCTCTCTGCCTCCACTTTTGACTTCAGTAAATGAAAAGCTGCTCATTTTGGCTGAGATTGACTGATGATTGACTTGGCTACTGAGGAATATCCCTTTTCATTGTCCTTGAGAAGTTGTTGGGTTACATGTTTTGGGTTGTTATCCATCTGCACTGTGAAGCACCATCAGTTTTCCAGAATTTGATAATTGCATCAACAGTCACATCATCAATAAACAAAAGTTCCCCAGTTCCCCTGGGAGCCATACATGCCTATGTCAAAACTCCTCCACTATATTGTTTTACTGCTAGGGTGGTAGACTTCAGATCATGAGCCATTCCCTTCCTTCTCCATGTGACCTTTTGTGTTTAAAAATTCTGGTAAGTTTATCTGTCATCTGTTTCGTCTGTCCTCTCCTGCAGTGGTGGGTATATATTACAAGGAATATCCTTGTTTGGAGTGAGGGTTTTAAAAAATACTGATGAAATAAAGCATTTTTTTTTTTTAAATTGAGTGAAGCAACAACAGAAGCACATGGAGGTTCTATGTGTACTTGACTTTAAGAGAGATCAAGTGACATTGCATTTGTCCATCCTGTTCCTCGAAATGATGTGTTGAAGTCTAAAACTATCTTCGGGCAGCACTCACCCTGCATTTGTGCTGTATTACTGCATCTGTTCAACAACCTGTTCAACAATGCCTTGGCTGAGAAAACATAGCTTAACTTAAAATAATCTCTCTCACAAGTGGAAAGAAAAAGCTGTAACGTGAACAGAGGGTCCATGAAATTTTGTGACTCAAAACATTTTCATATATAATTACTGAAAACCCAGAAAATGAGACACAGGCACACCAACTGGTATCTGTTTCTGTTGCTGTGGCCTCAATGACACAGCGTCTTTTGTTCATGTACCAGAATCAGGCAGATGAAGTGAGACCCATCCCTTCACTCTGCTGACTTGCAATGTTGTCTTTTATGTGTGTGTGGGTGTTGTTAAATGGAGGGTTATCAGGAGTGAGCCAGGAAGACCCCGGGGGAAAAAATAGCTTTTTGTAGTCTTTGAAAATTGGGGGTAGTGTGGAAGAGTGTAATCATCCCCCCAGTCTCATCAGACTTGTGCAGAATTATGTTTACAGTAGTTTATTTGTTTCCATTATCCATCACCCACTGCAACAGCATGTCAAGCCTTACCAAAGACTTAAATTTTATTAAATCATTATTCTTCACTGGAGTAGTCACTTAAATTCAGTTTAACACCGTGCTGTGGCTTCTAAATACGATGCTTTTTCAGCCTCTTTTGCCCCTTTCTAAAATCTTCTGTTGAATCTGTTATTGATTGTGTACACCATTTTCAATAAAAGGAGAACTGCACAAATTTTACACAATCAGCCATCTGGGTTACCACAACGCTTTAAGATTACAAAGATCTAAGAAACCATCGTTAAAATTATAGTAATTTGTGTGACTCATCAATTCACACAAATCCCAAGCTCTCAAGGCTACTTTACCATGTACAAATATTTGTTTATCGGAGTAGCCGGAGGGGATCAGAGAAGAAACCAGGAAACATTTCCTCTATAAAAAAAAATGATGCAGTTTCACTGTAATCAGTAATATTTGGTGTTGTGCATGACATAGTGCTGTGAATGAAAGGGATGCAAGTGGAACATAGTTTAAGTACTTGGGGTCAACTGTTCAGAGCAACAGGGAGTGTTGTAAAGAGGTGAAGAAGTGAGTGCAGGCAGGGTGGAGTGGGTGGAGAAAAGTGTCAGGAGTTATCTGTGACAAAAGAGAAGCAGAAAAAGTGAAAGGAAAGGGATACAAGATGTTACTAAGATCAGCAATGCTGTTTGGTTTGGAGACGGTGGCACCAGGACAGGAGGTAGAACTGGAAGTGGCAGAGTTAAAGATGTTGAGATTCTCTTTGGGAGTGGTGGGGATGGACAGCACAGTCCCCATAAACTCCAATAATTTTGGAGACAAAGTTAGAGAGGCCAGATTGAGATGGTTTGAACATGTGCAGAAGGACAGGGAATGTATTGGTAGAAGGATGCTCAAGATGGAGCTACCAGGCAGAAGGCAAAGATGAAGTCCAAAGAGGAGATTCATGGATGTGGTGAGAGAGGATATGCAGGTAGTTTGTGTGAAAGAAGAAGATGCAGAGGACAGGGAGAGATAGATGACGATTGATTCCCTTTGGTGATTCTTAGAAAAAAGTAGATAAAGCCAAAAGTGGCAGAAGAAGTGAGTGACAGAGTGACATGGAGCTGTAAAATGATTTTGCATCTGTTCCCTCAAGTTATACAAGGAAGAGACAATCAATCAAACAGCAGGAAGTTATTTTACGGTAAAATTGTTTCATGATGTTGCTTTAAGTATGAGTAGCCAGCAGTTCTCCTTAGCAGAGCTGAATTTAGCTCAATTTTAAAGGCTTTCTGCATTGTAATAACATTAATAGTTTAAGCAGACCTTGGACTTAGCATATTTCTTTGGTTCAGAGGAACAGAACTTCTGCGGGAGCACAAATATTAGGTTTAAAGGAAAATTCTTATAATGACAGAACAGCAAAACTCCAACAGGCCATGTCTGCAGATTTAGATTTTTGTTGGGGTTTTTTTTTTGTTTGTTTGTTTTTTAAGATGAAGAAGAGGATGTGAGTCAGCACTCTTCAGTTAATTGGGTTTGATAAAGGCCTCTTATTCTATATGAGTGACAAAATTCAACATACAATGCACATCTACAATATTTGTCAAGCCCCTGCATACCCATAAACCAAATATTGCCATAGCCATTCCTCAGCTCAATAACTACTCTTACTAATGTCCCGAAAGTGATTCCCTTACTGTATTATTCCTTTTCTGATTGTAAGTGTTAAAGGAATACCATCAACCTAATTCAACAAACCCACAAAAAATAATTTTGAATTTTGTGTAGCAAGTCCCAAACTCAGAAGCACATACAAAGTAAAGATTGTTCTCTTACAGTCTTGTTTACGGTATGTGTTAGCTTTTGGCACTTTGTAGATCTGCATGCTAGTTAAAAAAGAAAAATTCAAGTTTATTGGGCTAAAGTATTATTGATCATTCCATTGGGTTTCCAGTTTCTATGTGGCAGTTTATCTTAATCTTAAAATTCACACAGGTGTTTCTCGAAATTTGGTCCCTGGCTCCTTGTAGAAGAATCCAACTAGAAAAATGGTATCTGTGTAAACATCTTGGTATGACTTAAGTTTCATTTAAGCAAAGGAGGAAATCAGTAAAACAGTATGTATACTTGTGTGTAATTTAATTCAAACAGACTTTAGATTCAGTTGGGTTCATTGCCCTAAAGAAAAAATGTGCAATTTTGGGGTTATTCCCTCTATTTAACATGTAGTAAACTGAATATGAGAGGTGTGATTTAGATGTACAGATAAATAAACCATATTAGACTGCCAAATAAATCAATTCAAAGTCAGTTCTTGTAAGTCACTCACAAGTTCAACAGGTAGTAGGAACAAACAGCAGCTATAATGGCTTCCTCACACACATATAATCAAAGGCTTCACCCTAGAACCTTGCCTGAAGGAGTGAAGCAGGGATGTAGGGATGAAAGGTGAAGAGCAAGCCACTTGAGGTCAAGAGATACAGACAAAGACGAGAAGAGAGAGAGAGAGAGCAAGCCAGGTTATTGCTGGAGGTATTGGAGCAAAAGCAGCAGATCTCACAGCAGATGCAATAGATGTTTACTCCTTCAGATGCAAAACAAACTCTAGCTTTCTGTACACTCTCTTCATTTTCAGCTGTAGTTTTCACCTTCAGAAGATTCTTGTTTTGTTTTTCAGTCTTGAGCTGACTCTGTCTTTTCGTTTTTTGTTGCTGCTCTTGCTCTTCTTTGCTTCGTCTTATATAAAGCTGTCACCGCAATCATGACCTATCCAGCCTGTCTTCTTTATATGTACCATCCAAAAAATCTTTCAATACAAGAGACAGAAGGATGCTTAGTAGATTTGAACTAACTGAAGTAAACTTGACAAGACTAACATAATGTCTGTGTGGCCCTATATTGTGATGGAGATTCATGTGCATGTGTTTCACTACCGCAGACTATGTCTACTGCATTTTGCTATACGTGAATTCAGCAGTTACAGAAACGGTGGTCCCCTGAGCAACAATAAATTAACCACCAGTTTTTTTGTCATGTTATTTATCTGTTCAGGATCAATAAAGTTCAGGCATCAGTGGAGATTACTTCATATTTAGTTCCCTTTTTACTAGTTGTTGAAATGTCAGTGTGAACAGGAACCAGAGCAGAACTAAAATACAATAAGGTGTCCTTTTTTAGCCTTCCTTTGGTAAAGACTGGTATTATTTTAATGTTGTGCACACACATTATTATCTTATGCACATCAGATAAAGACTTGTGCGCACACAATAACGAACATGTTCACCAAAGTGATGGATTGCATAGTTTATTATCTCTCATGCTAAAGATCCATATGTCCATATGTATGTACTATTCTGAAAAAATAGGACAAATAAGAAAGTCACGTTTTATTTTCACCTCGGAAATTAGTTACAAAGTAATTCTTACTGCTCCAGCCCTTAGACATGGGACTGTCTTTAGTAGAAATTATTTACTAGGCATACAGCTTCAGCCAAAGGAGGGGCAGCACAAATGTAGGCTGTGTCATCAACTTCACAAAATAATTATCTTGTGTGGACAAGATCCATAACTTGTGCACACATGTTAATTTTTTTGTGTTTACACCATATGTATCTTTCATGCACAAGTCAATATATAATGCATACAAGATAAATACATGTGTGTACAGGAAAAAAAAATATACCAAGTTGTGGGACTTTAGTGGCTCTGTAGATGCTTTGTGTCAGCATGATTGTGTAAAAACTATTTGATGCTGGATGTTGATATTTCTACACACACTAATAGATGGCCATGAGATCTGGAGGTCGTTAGATTTTCACCATTTTCTTACTTCAAGATTGGCCAGCAGGTGGTACTTTTGATTTTTTTTTTTTTTTTCAAGCCATATCTCCAGTGCTACAAGTCCAATATATGCCAAACACAACGCAAATTGATCATATAGGTCAGGCATCACCATATGGCGAACCGTGGTCCGGGTATGGACCAGGTGACCGTTCTATCCGGACCTGTGACCAATGCCTTATACTACAAAACAAGTAATAATCCTCACAGCTGTTGTTTTTTTCCATGCACGGCTACAGACTGCAGGCACAGCTAATCCAGTTAATATGGAAAGTAAAGAAAGTTTATGCAGATAATAGGATGATTAAAAGTGAATGGATGGACCAATATACGTATGTTCATTCTTACAACAGCCAGTACCAAACCTTTGTGTCTGATATGCTGTAAAACCGTGGTGTTGATCAAAAGCGGGAATGTTAAACGTCACTACGAGACCAAACACAGTTCCTATGAGGAAACTAAGTCCATTCAAGTCAAGATTTAAGCTACTGGCAGAGTCGCACAACCATTTCTCCCATTAGGAAGGAAAGGAAGGAAGGGAAGAAGAAAAAATTTGAGGAGAGAAAGGACTGCTCAAAACTTTATTTGCAGTTTTTCAAAAAAAAAGGCACTTTTCATTTTATTCTTTTTCATTTTATTGAGAAACTCAATCCTTTTTTTTATAAAGTAGGACTTATGGTACAGACAAGTATTTGTTTTCCGTATTACAAATAACCTAATTTGAAAATTGAAAATAAATATTTCTGAAATGATAAGGAAATGTATTGTATTTATTTAATTTGACAGACAGGGGTACGCTATGGGATGCAGTTTGGATATTATGAGGTTCAGACCTTTGCTGGACAGAAATTTTACTAACCGGACCTTTCTAAATTTTAATTGATTTCCCCTGATATACTGTAAGTGATCATATACTTTCATGCCTCTAATGTGTCTCTTATTGCGCTGCTATCTCTGCCACAGCTGCTGATTTGTGTGTACATAACAGATTCTCAAGTGTTGACTAATTTGACTATTGCTGTTAAACAAGCTAGATTTTGATATTTACTATATCAAATCAAATCAAATCAAATTTTATTTGTATAGCCCGAAATCACAATTTACACATTATCTCACTGGGCTTTGACAAACTGTACAGATGTGACATCCTCTGCCCTTAGACCCTCGAACCGGGTCAGGAAAAACTTAAAAAACCCTAAACAGGGGAAATAAGAAACCTCAGGAAGAGCCACAGAGGAGGGATCCTTCTTCCTAGGACGGACAGACATGCAATAAATGTCACTTGTACAGAACACAAAAACATGATAACAACAGTTCACTTAGAATGCATAAAACATCCATGAGTCCCAGAGTCCGTGGATTCTATGAGTCCGGATGTATGGAAAGTCTAGTGATCCAGACGCAGGTGGACTCTGTTGGTCCAGGAGTCATTGTACTCCATGTAGCAAGATCTGGGTGTTGCTGAGTCCAAGAGTATGTAGAATCTGTAAATCCAGGGATATGTGAAGTGTAGGGGTCCAGAAGCAGGTGTAGTCTATTAA
>KV751329.1:4452888-4467287 GCA_001698575.1 Mola mola | reverse complement strand
GGGAAAGTCTTGTCTTTTTTTTTTTTGCCAATACTTTGTGTATTTTCATTGCGTTTAACTGTGTAAACAAAGAGGAACACTAACATATGGAGTAATGTCGATAAGAAAAACAAATTTAAACACTTTATTATAATAAGACAAAAATAGATAAGGGTGGTAGTGTCTGTTACAGTGCTGTTGAAGTGTGCCATGATGAAACTTATTCTAACTGTCACTCAGAGGTGGATAATAATAATGTGTGTCCATCTGCAGCTCCAGTCAGACCAGGACCATGGCAACGGTCTCGTCAAGTATGTTCTGTCTGGCGAGGGCGCCGGAACCATCTTTGTCATTGATGAGAATAATGGTGATCTACATGCCACTCGCCGCTTGGATCGTGAGGAGAAGGCTTTTTATATCCTCAAAGCCACCGTGGTCAACAAACGAACGGGGCAAAAGCTCGAGCCTGAGACTGAATTCACCGTCAAACTCCACGACATCAACGATAATGAGCCTCAATTCAGTAAAGACGTTTACACTGGCAGCGTGCCAGAGAGGTCTGACATCGGTAAGGACAGCTTGCATTGGATAGTTTCATTCACTGTCATTTTGACCACTTGTCTAAACAGTTAAAGCATCAATACCTATAAACAATATTGATAAGTTATACCATGTCAATATGCATCTGCCAGGTACATCAGTCATCCAGGTGACAGCAACAGATGCTGATGACAGTATGTATGGGAACAGTGCCAAACTGGTGTACAGCATCAGCCAGGGACACCCCTACTTCTCTGTGGATCCAAACACAGGTATGAATCAGTAATCCTTTCAAACCCAATTCATGTGTTGTATGTAGGTAGTGTTTCCAGTAAGAACAGCATTCAGATTGGGTCTTGTATCTACAATACACGACAAGCAGATATGTATAATGATGGAGACTGAAACAGCTGAGGTGAAAGACTTCCTATAGAAGGCCATAGTAGATCAACAAACTTTTTCATTTTTGAGGGAGTAAAAACACTTGACAAACCTGAACAAACAAGATTTACTATTGAAACTAAGCTACTTCTACGAGTTTGAGGGACCTTTCCTAATTTTTTTCTCTCAAATATACACTAAAAGAAAAGTCTTAGAAGTTTTGTCATACTGTGCATTATCATTTCATTTATATCCACTGAAAAGAGAACCAGGCCTCACGGCTACATACACAAAAAACGTTCTCCAACACTTTCATAACATTGAACTCTATAAAACCAACCTTGACAGGAGAATGTGAAACTGAAAGTAAACTTGTGTATGAATATTTTTGAAAAATTATAACATGAAGTTACATCTTGCTTCCCTTAATATCGTACAATCAATATAGATTATCTGGCACTGTTATTTTATTACTCTCACTCTGTGAGCCATAACTATTCCTTAAGTACCTTTTATTTTGAAAAGATATAAGCCAACAAAAATCCTTAATTGAAAAAATTTCTCACGGTAACATAGCTGGAATATTATGGTGAGTGGGTTGGACTGTATGGTAACTGATAAAAATATCATCAGAGATACGAGGCTGATCCATGTGCACACATTTCCAAGTTGATTTTGGATTTATAAAAAGCAATTGCATGCTGGCAGGCATACACAGGTTTTTTTTAAATTTGAATATTCTTTGGCATGAATTGATTTACTCATTTGAAAAGTGAACTGTGCATGAACTAACTGAGTGGGTTAGTTCACGCACACCAACATGACTTTTCTGTTAAAGCAGACTGACATTTTGGCAAATGTAAGAGTGTTTCTTTAAGCTAGTCTTTGTGCTAAAGCAGGACCTAAACAGCATTGCTGTATCTCTGAACTAGACAGACAGAGATTCAGATTCAGATTTCAGATTCAGATTTGCAGACTTTATTGCCAGGTATGTGTAAACATACTAGGAATTTGAATCTGGTGTTTTTGTCTTGGACACGTGAAGGAAAGACAAGGAAAATATATATAGATATATATACATATACACATTGACATTCGAAAGTGGAATGTTGTAGATTAAACCAACATTGGCTTTCCCATTTTACTCTGAGTAAAACTGCAAATCAATTTGTCCCAAAATATCAGACTGTTCCTTTAACAGTGCAGAACGAAAACTGTGGTGCTTGATGACAAAGCAGAAAAACAGTAAATTAGAACTCCATCTAATGTACAAAAACCTTTAAAAGCTACAGTCAAATACTGAATCTCATTAACAGTTCAATTTTGGGTTAAAAATTCCACTTTTGCCTGAGCTATATTTGGATTTCACTCATTCATATCTATATCCATTTTATCAGATTAAATTTATCAGATTGTTTGCTGAGAAAATGTTCCCCTTTGTGCCGCACCAGAATTTAAATAGTGTCTCATGTGACAGGAATTGGATATTCCTCTTCCTTCATAGTCTATTAAGCCATTAAAAGCTGGAAAGCGGCAGTAATGAAAAGTAAACACAGTGTTTTTTCCTACACATTCAGAAAAGACAAAGAAAAATTGGTTTTGTCTAGTCTGCAATTCGAAATAAGAACACAGATCAACACTTGCCCGATATTTTGTACTTAGCAGGGGTAAGGGTTAACCATCCATTTAGATCATCAGTTCAGTAATCTCCCTCTCTTCTCATGTGTTTATTTCTAACAAACGAAAGAGTCAGGGCTGTAGCCAGATTACAGTTGCCATGGATGAAGCAGCAATGATTGACCAGTTTTCTGCATCCTGCTGCAAGGAAAAACAACAATATTGAAGTAAATGGAAAAATTTTGGTTCTAATACTAATCCAATGCAATAATAAGGTTTGGCATTCTTCCATCAGTTAGGTTAGGAACTCCTGATACCAACCTAATGTGTCAAAGCTTTCATATGCAGCAGTAATCAGCTATATATACCAAACTTACCACTGAGGAAACTGCCTAAATGCCAAATAATGTAGCCTTTTTAATCACAAGGTGCCAGAACTATTTTTAGCATTAAGTATTAAGCATTAAGTATGAGACAAGTATCAAGTATTAAGCTTGTTATTTTCCAGGAATTTGTTGGTGCACAAACATTAAACTACATTTCTTTTGTTTTAATGTGTGGTTATAACAAATTGCACTAACTTTAATGCAGTGAGCTTTAGTAGCATTAGTGTTTTTCTTTTCTTTCTTTTTTTTAACTTTGATCTGAAGCTGTGGTTTCCAGTATTCATGCTACAAACTAGTCTATACATGTCCTGAATCCAGGTTACACTTTGACATGAGATTGGGAATCTTTAGAAGACCAGTTTCAGTTCTGTTGTATTCAACATTTGACAGTAAATCAAATTAAAAGATAAAAGCGGTTATTTTCAAATTTCCATCACATTATTTAAAGTTATGCCTTTTGATGGCAGAATGCATGTAACAATGTGTGTATGAATTAGAAAATAGAATAACAGATGGCAGATTCTTCTCTCCACCACCCAAAAAAGGGACACAAGCAAAATAGACCTGTTCACAAGCCTTAGTTTCACCATAAAAACCCATTTTGATTGGAAACGGAGTGTTTTATGATTCTTTTAGTTTGATGTCCGATTCTGCTGAAAGGGAACCAGAAATAAAGAGCAGCATTGAAATGAAAGCTTGTGTCATATTTATACAGGTGTAATCAGGACAGCCTTGGGTCCAGGTGACATGGACCGTGAGCAGAGAGAGCACTATCAGGTGGTGATTGAAGCTAAAGACATGGCTGGACAGAGAGGAGGGCTTACTGGAACCACCATGGTCAACATCACCCTCACTGACGTCAACGACAACCCTCCCCGCTTCACTCAGAGTAAGATCACAGCACTAAGTGGGGTAGACCGCACACAAATGATGAAACATTGAGTCACACATGCACATTAGAAAAAAAATAGGCAGGATCACTGCCTTGTTAACTGCCATGTTAACTCACTAGAATCAAATGCTTGTAGTCATTGAAAGGTCAAAATTTTTGCTGTTAGTGTCTGCTGTTCAATGGTGGAAAAAAAAAAAATAAACATTTGGATGCAAAAAAAACAAACAAAAACAGGATTTGGAAACAGAAGTCACAGGTGTGCTGATGGTATTTATGTGCACTAATCAAATTTCCCCTCAGGAATCAATGAGGTGTTGCATTTAGGTGAGACCACATGCTGCAATACATTAAAATTGAACACTAAAGGGAACAAAATTACCTTAAACACACAGTGAACCACCTCTAAAATGATTTCATTTCTGACTGAATAAATAAGCTTTATAGATTTTACAGAATGCAAAGTACTGCAATGCACTCCTTCAATGCACTGAAGGAAACTACTGATTGAAGATTGGTTCTGGTTTGCTAACACACACTGCAAGTGTTATTACTTATGTAAGCAGAGCATACATGCTAAAGTAATAAGTCACTTCCCTTTTGCTGACTACAGATTTGTTACAGCTGCAGAAAGTGCTTCGTGTCATGTCAGTTCAAGTCGAAGTGGAATCAGCTGCTTGGCTTTCGTTTGGAACGCCTGATAAGCATACACAGAAAAACAGTTTTTTTGCAGTCCATCTTTAACAACCCAAATGAGCCGGTCGTCTGACTCAAACTATGCAGTGCAAGGGAGGAACACATGCTGCCTTCATGCAAATGTGCAGGGGTTAGGGTCAAGTTTTGGACAGTGAGCAATCTACTTTTTTTAATGTGAACACAACAGTTGGTACCAGTAACAATAAAACCAAAGACAGCTGCTGCTCTCTTGAAAGAGCACAGCTATTCACCAGTACGAACATAGATGATGATGGTTCAACATTTTCAACAAGTTGTAGTGTACTGTGGGACCATAGCAACGACAGAAATCATTATGAGAAACAGAATACAGAGCATGGACCAAGAAACTGTATTTTATTATTTGACAATACTTCATTAAATGTGGCATATAGCTATCGACAGCAAAGGCTGTATGAATGTATTTTTAGTTGCTTTTTAGTTGCTTTCTCTCCATGGTCACTTTCTGGACAATTTGGAAAAGGGCTGACACATCATTCAAGACTTCAGGCAGCATATGGACCCCAATTCTGCCATGAGTAGTACCCAAACTGCAAAGTGATAGTGAAAGAAGAAGCAAATCCAAGAGAAAGTGAATCATCCAAGACAATGAGTGTCCAAGCCTTCCAGCACACGACAGAGTGTTGGTGGAGGCATTAAAAACCATTGCCAGACAGAGATGCTAGATACAAAGATGTTTTAAAATCTATGGTAAAAGGTGCCAGTGTTTAGGGACAGTTTCATCACTATTTGTTTGATTCTTGTGAAGCTGAATCATATGAGGGAGTCTTCTAAGATAAATGCCACATCAGTGTGAAACTAGCTGCTGACTTGTATCTGCTCACAATTACTGCACACATCATTGTTCTGGATCAGTAAATGTTTGTTCTGAGCTGACCCGCCAGAGACCAGAAGTTGTAGCACTACTGTCAGAGCAGTGGTTTTAATGAAGGTTCTCACAAACTATAACTCATCCTGTCCATAGCAGCTGGAGCTCTCTTCCTTCAAGAGCATGTTGATCCATTCAACATCCAGCCTTGTCTGCTTGAAAAATTAAGTGCTCCTTCTCTGGAAAATTATTTTAACAGCTGCATGTGTCCAGGGGGAATTAGTGTAAGTAAATTTAATTCTTCCCAAAAGCCTTCTTAATTAATTAAACTTAATTAATCTTTAATCAAAAGAATAGTCTCGCTGTAAACATGTGGGCTTTGTACCAAGAAGCACAAACTCTCTAAAGAATCCACTGTATAGTGAGTTAGTCAGGCAGAGATAAGATGTGTAATCAACAGCAGCACTGTCTATTTAAATTGCAGTGTGTAGCAGTGCTGGTTTAAAGATTTTAATTATTGATAACTGCTGGGTGTGTTTTCTGACAAATGGTTAAGTTCTTTATTCTAATGGTGTACTTAATGTTTTGTCTCAGTAGTAGTCCAAATCCAAAACCAATTGACAAACAGTTATATATAGCAGCTAGGAGAAACAGTTTGAGACACTGTAGACAGTCAGTATTAGGTATGTAGACTCTTTAATCCAGAAATTCACTAAATTGAACCATGGCATTTTTATCATCTGATGGAGGATAACAAGTCTTTTTCAATTTTATTTTAAATGAAATCAATTTTGTCTTCCCCTCCCGTGAGACTGACAGAAATGAACATTGGACAGATAATTCTGGCACTGATTCTGATGGTGAATACAACCTTGTTACCACAGCAGCTGGGTAGGCACTGTATAAGATGTAACTAGAAATAGAATATAATGATCTGCAAAGCATTAAAACCCCATAGTTTATTTGAAAATAACACAAAGACAACATATCAGTTGTTGAAACTGAGAAACTTCATTGTGTTTGAAAATGATATCCTCATTTAGATTTTCAGAAAATTTGTGACACAGTGAGGTTATACACTCTGTTGCATAGCCTCTTCTTTTAACAACACTCTGTTAGTGTTTGGGAGCTAAACAGACCAATTGCTCTCATTTTGAGTGTGGAATATATTTCCATTCTACTTTATGTTTCATAATGTTATGTTTGTAGTGGATGACAAGTCTGGTCTGCAGGCAGGTCACTTTAGCATCTGAACTCTTAAACTGTGGAGCCATGCTCTTGAAGCACATGCAGACTGTAAATTCTCATCAACTTGCTGAAATAAGCAAAAACTTCCCTAATACAGTCATTGTCTACTTTACAGCTTTGTTGCTCCAAATATATCATTCAGCTTTAATGGTGCTTTCACAAATGTGCAGGTTACCCATGCCAGATGCACTAATACCCCCATACCATCACAAGATGCTGGCTTTTGAACTGTGTGCTGATAACAAGCTAGATGGTCCCTCCCCTCTCTAGCCCATAATGATTACCAAAAAGAATTTCATATTTCAACTGAGACCACAGGACAGTTGTCCACTTCGCCTCAGTCCATCTTAAATGAGCTCAGGCAGTGATAATTCTGGATCTGGTTCATATACAGTTTCATTTTTGCATAGTTGAGTTTCGACTTGCATTTGTTTGTAGTGATGAACTTTTTCACAGACGATGCATTTTGGAAGTGTTCCCTTACCCATTTAGTGATGTCACAGCAGAATCATGTCTATTTTCAGGCCTGATGATCACAACCATAATTGTTTTCCAGAGTAAACCCTTCTGTACAAAGATTTCCTCAGATTCTCTGAATCTTTTAAGATTATGGAATAGAGACAATGAAATCCACAAATTCTTTACAATATTACATTCCCACACATTCTTTCACAGAGTGGTGTGCCCCTCCCCACCTTTACTTTTGCCTGGCTGGATACTGTTTATATATGAAGTCATATTACTAACCTGTTGGCTTATTAATTGTGCAATGGTCCACCAGACTATTTCAAGTTTACAAGTTTTCCAGTCAATTTCTAACGATAGAAATTGGTGTTCAGAATGAAAGATTTACCATCTACTCTTTATTTAGATTGTAAGGACTGGCTCGCAGGCCGCCACAAAGGAGGGTGATGTACACGGAATAATGGAGGATTTTTTTTAACCAATATTTATTAAAGCAATCAACAAACTACAAAATTATAAGGATGAAGTGTGAATATTTGAATCAGTGGTATGTGCAGGTGCATGGGTGCAATGATCAATCTGTGGTACATGTTGTAGGTGCAGAGCTCAAAAGAAACTAAGGATAACTAAAGAACTGCAGGGCATGGTGCTGCTGGAGAGTCTGCTGTCAGAGAGAACACTGGGGTTTGACAGGTAACTGGGAGTACTGGCCAGGTGCTCCCAATTGACCCAGTTCCCCTGACTCGACCCAGCAAAGGCCCTACAAGTCAAAACACAGGTACACGGAATACAGGGCCAAGCAGGAGTAGGCTATGCGGCCATCACAAGATTTAAATGTGCAAGTTGTTTGCTGTTATGATACTGCACGGACACTAGATTGAACATGAAATTTAACAGATCAGAAATACAAAGCAGATATCTTAACCCACTTGTTATTTTCTCCATATAGTCTTTATAGCACCACAGTCACGAAAAGAAACAAAAGTGGTACAGTGTGGAAGACCAAATCTTTGGCTTCCTGATGCAAAAAGAATAAATTCTAGTCATTCTAGTTTGTATTGCTTACTTTAATTATTCTTTCAGAAAACTCATCCATGTTGGTTTTAAAGCAAGGTTATTACTGATGAAGATCATGTGACACAATGTGAAAGCTTCAATAGCACCTTCATTTCGCACAATGGTGGGATTATTTTCTCATCTGCTTTTTCCAAAAATTAAATTTGAACCTCATTTTTTTAATCCAACATAAACCAGAAGTCTTCAGACAAGAACAAAAATGTTTGATTGTGTGTAGTTGCCAAGACAACACCATTTTGTCCTAACATGACTCAGGAGCGCAGAGGGAACAAGTCAAGTTTGAGTGGTGTAGCTCAGTATAATGCTAATCAAAATTAAGAACAAGCATTGTAACAGTTAAAGTTTGAATGTAACAGCTGGTGCACACACAGCAGCTCTTCATCAAGAGGCTGAGTTTGCAGGAGCGAGTAACTCGCCGCTTCATTGACTTCAATCACATAACTCATTCTCTCGTCTAATCCTCAGGAATTGACATAAAGGGCAGAACTTCCTCCCTTTCGTTTCCAGTTCTCAGGCTGTCTGTATCCAGCTAATGGTTTTTCCCTCTCCCTCTCCATCTCTGGCTCATTTAATCATAGTTGCTGCATCGGAGTGTCAGCTTCTCCCTCCTCGTCCCACCCAGCACTAACACCAACTGCTTCTTCCTCCAGTGTAGAGTGCTAAACAAGATCACCCTAAGATGTGCTCAGCAGATCGTATGTGGCGTCATCAGTCAGTTTATATCACCAGGCTTAACATACAAACAAACACACTTCTATTTATACACACACACAATGTGCACATGCCTTGTTCCACACATGTCAATTCATTTCACTTCACACAAGACCTCCAATCAGATAGCTCAGCCATGAGGTGCCACAATCCAGAAAAAAAACTGATTGGAGAGGAAATCTGCTTCTCCTCACTTCACCTATGGGATATTCAGGGTCTCACTGCATGTTTTTTTTTTTTTAGTATTTTGCCAATAGATAGGTACATTGATTGATTTCAATTATTGGTATTATCGCGTCATAGTGTCTTAATGTGCCACTGAGCACCGACATATGAGGACAGAACATTGTTAAACAGACTGTAGCTTTTACAAACAATAGTATTAAAGCTTGCCTGACTCTCAATTTGAAGGCCCATGAGTATTTGGACAGTGAGATTTTTTTATTTATTTTAATTTTGCCTCCATACACCAGAGTAATAGATTTGAACAAAAGCAATCAAGATGTTATTTAGGAGTCACAACCAATTTTAGAGGGTCAAAAGTAATTGGAGAAATTATCATGATTCTGAATATAAAAATTGTTTTTGATAAAAAATTCTTTGCAGTCAATGACATATGGAGCAGATGGATAACACATGGGAGTTTCCTCCCTTGATATGCTTTGCCAGGCCTTTACTGAAGCTGTCTTCAGTTGCTGCTTGTTTGAAGGCCTTTCTGCCTTCGGTTTTGTCTTTAGTAACTGAAGAGTTGCACTATTAGGTTGAGATCAAGTGATTAATTTTGTCACTGAATATTCCATTTTTGCACAATGAGAAGATCTTGGGTTGCTTTCATAGTATGTTTTGGGTCATTATCCAGCTGCACTGCGAAGCACTTTCCTGTCAGTTTTGTAGCATTTGGCTGATGTGAGAAGATAGAATAGCCTTATCCACCTCAGAGTTCATCCTGATATTTCCATCAGGCAATTGACAAACACCAGTGAGCCGTTCCACTGGTGTCGGAAAAATTCAGAAGAATCTTCCAAAAACACAAAATTCGAGTTAACTTCAAACCGTTCCCCTCCAGGAACTGCCACCTTACCGTGGTGGAGGGGTTTGGGTGCCCTAATGATCCTAGGAGCCATGTTGTCGGGGACTGTTTGCCCCTGGTAGGGTCACCCAAGGCAAATTGGTCCTAGGTGAGGGGCCAGACAAAGCGTGGTTCAAAAGACCTTCTATGATGGTAACAAACAAGGACTTGTGTACCCTGCCCGGAGGGATACCGGGACCCCGCACTGGAGCCAGGCCTGGGGAAGGGGTTCGTAGGCGAGCGCCTGGTGGCCGGGCTTTTGTCCATGGGGTCCGGTCGGGCTCAGCCCAAAAAGGAGATATGGGTCCGTCCTCACATGGGCCCACCACCCACGGGAGGAGCCATAGAAGTCCAGTGCTATGTGGATCGGGTGGCAGTCAAAGGCAGGGGCCTTAGCAGTCCGAGTCCCGATTGCTGAAGCTAGCTTGTGCGAGAGGTTGAGAGATACCGGTTAGATATAGTCAGCCTAACTTCAATGCACAGTTCGGGTTCTGGAACCAGTCTTCTTGAGAGGGGTTGGACTTTTTTCTATGCTGGAGTTGTCCCAGGTGATAGGCGGAGAGCAGGTCTCAGCCAATGTGTTGGAGTTTACCCCCGTGGACGAAAGGGTTGCTTCTCTGCGCCTTCGGGTTGGGGAACGGGACCTGATTGTGGTTTGTGCCTATGCGCCAAATAGCCGTTCAGAGTACCCACCCTTTTTGGAGTCCTTGGAACAGGTACTGGAGAGTGCCCCTACTGGGGACTCCATCGTCCTACTGGGAGACTTCAACGCTCATGTGGGCAATGACAGCGAGACCTGGAGGGGTGTGATTGGGAGGAACGGACTGCCCGATCTGAACCCGAGTGGTGTTCAGTTATTGGATTTCTGTGCTAGTCACAGTTTGTCCATAACTAACCCCATGTTCAGCCATAAGAGTGTCCATAAGTGCACTTGGCACCAGGACAGCCTAGGTCGACAGTCAATGATTGACTTTGTAGTCGTATCATCTCATCTGCAACCATATGTGCTGGACTCTCAGGTAAAGAGAGGAGCAGAGCTATCAACTGATCACCACCTGGTGGTGAGTTGAATCAGGTGGCAGGGGAGGAAGCCGGACAGACTAGGCAGGCCCAAGCGAATAGTGAGGGTCTGCTGGGAACGTCTGGCTGAGGACCCTGTGAAAATGGTCTTCAACTCCCACCTCCAGAGGAGCTTCAACCACATCCCGGAGGTATTGGGGAGCATGGAATCTGAGTGGGCCATGTTCCACACTGCCACTGTCGAGGCGGCTGCTCAAAGATGTGGTAGCAAAGTCGCTGGAGCTAGTCGTGGCTGTAACCCCAGGACACACTGGTGAAAGGGGCCGTCAAGGTGAACAAGGAGACTTACAAAGCATGGCTGGCTTGTGGGACTGTGGGACTGCTGGTAGCAGATAGCTACCAGCAGGCCAAGCGATCTGCAGCTCGGGTGGTCACTGAAACAAAAACCCGGGTGTGGGAGGAGTTTGGTGAGGTCATGGAACAAGACTTCCAGTTGGCGCCGAAGAAATTCTGGCAAACTGTTCGGCGGCTCAGGAGGGAAAGCAGAACCCGGTCCACACGGTCTTCAGTGTGGGAGGGGAGTTGCCAACCTCAACTGAGTCTATAGTTTGGCGGTGGAAGGAGTACTTCGAAGATCTCCTCAATCCCACCAACACACATTCCGAGGAGGGGGCAGAGCCGGAGGACTTGGCTTGGCTGTCTCATCATTGTGGTCGAAGTCGCTGGGGCTGTCGAACAACTCCGAAGCGGAAGCGCCCCGGGGGTGGATGAGATTCGTCCCGAGCTCCTCAAGGCTCTGGATGTTGTAGGGCTGTCATGTTGACACGCCTCTGCAACATTACGTGGACATCGGGGACTGTGCCTTTGGAGTGGCAGACTGGTGGTTCCCCTTTTCTAGAAGGGGGACCAGAGGGTGTGTTCCAACTACCGGGGGATCACACTCCTCAGCCTCCCTGGGAAGGTCTTCTCCAGGGTGCTGGAGAGGAGAGTCCGGCTGCTAGTTGAACTTCGGATTCAAGAGGAGCAATGTGGTTTTCGTCCTGGCCGTGGAACACTGGACCAGCTCTATACCCTCGCGAGGGTACTGGAGTGGACATGGGAGTTTGAGGATGAGGATCAGCACCTCTAAATCTGAGGCCATGGTTCTCAGCCGGAAAAGGGTGGATTGCCCACTCCGGGTTGGGGGAGAGTCGCTTCCCAAATCCCAAAGTGCAGGAGTTCAAGTATCTCGGGGTCTTGTTCACGAGTGAGGTGACAATGGAGCGAGAGATTGACAGACGGATTGGGGCAGCGTCGGCAGTGATGCAGACGCTGAAGCGGTCTGTTGTGGTGAAGAGAGAGCTGAGCCAGAAGGCAAAGCTTTCAATTTACAGGTCAATCTACGTCCCAACTCTCACCTATGGTCATGAGCTCTGGGTAGTGACCGAAAGAATGATATCGTGAATACAAGCAGCCTAAATGAGCTTCCTTCGCAGGGTGGCTGGGCTCAGCCTTAGATATAGGGTGAGGAGCTCGGACATCCGGGAGAGGCTCAGAGTAGAGCAGCTGCTCCTCTGCGTTGAGAGGAGCCAGTTGAGGTGGTTCGGGCATCTGGTCAGGATGCCCGATGCCCAGCTGGGAGGAGACCCCGGGGCAGACCAAGGACACGCTGGAGAGATTAGATCTCTTGGCTAGCTTGGGAACGTCTTGGTGTCCCCCCGGAGGAGTTGGTGGAAGTGGCCGGGGAGAGGAGCGTCTGGATCTCCCTGCTCAGGCTGTTGCCTCCGCGACTCGGACCCAGATAAGCGGCAGAAAACGAAATGAAACGAAACTTCAAACCGGGACAGACCTTAAGACGGAGACTGGTCCACCCCAAGGACAAAACACCCAGGCATAAGCTCACTAATGTTGTGTATGCCGTTCAATGCACAGAGGAGTGCTCTGACCTTTATATAGGGGAAACCAAACAGCCCCTCCACAGACGCATGGCACAACACAGGAGAGCCACCTCATCGGGACAGGACTCAGCTGTACATCTGCATCTTAAGGAGAAAGGTCATTCCTTTGGGGACTCCAATGTACATGTTCTGGACAGAGAAGACAGATGGTTTGAAAGAGGCTTAAAAGAGTCCATCTATGTCCACTTGGAGAAACCTTCTCTAAACAGAGGTGGTGGACTTACAAGACACCACTTGCAACCTACAATGCTGTCTTGGGAGCCCTCCCCAGGCGGATTAACCCTCATACACACCTGGGGCCATGTGATCCCAAGGTGTCACATGAAACCAGGGGTGAGGAGCAAACACTCTCGAGTGATTCACACCTGGGCTCATGTGACCTTAACAACCCACATGATGCCTAGCCAGAGGATCGCCCCCCCAGGCTGGTGCTTTTGACCACTTCCTCATTTTTGGTGATTGCCTCCACCCACTCTGGGTTAAATACCTGGGTTTCCCGCACTGACCCTCATAACTGAGGAAGCCCTTCGGATGAGAGGCAAAACGTCTTCAAACAAGATAAGAAGTCCAGTTGCTTCCGACTAAACACTCCAAGATTAAGATGACCTGGATGACTGAGAACCTTCACAGACATATTTATTCTGGAGCTTTGTTTCTTTACTTTTACCTTTTACCTTCAACAGGTTGATCACTTTTGTGCCCCCTAAGCAAATTCACTTTTCACGCTCATGATTGTGAGGAAAATGCTACGACTACTTCTACTATTATTATTATTATTGTTGTTGTTGTTATGATTATTAGTAGTAGTAGTAGTAGGAGTAGTAGTAGTATCAACTGTAAACAGCACGGACCCTGGATATAGGTGGTGACCTACCCAAGTACCCTACCAGAAATTTGTTGCCAGAGGTTGTCACATTGCAGCCAGTTGAGTCAGGTTCAACTCGTTGTTTGGTCAGAGGACTCCCTTGAAACGAAGGGGCCACACTTTATTCATGCGGTCCCTGAAATTGGCCTTACCTCTAAAGATTTAACACAGGTCCTCAAACTGCTACAATCACACCAAAATTGTCGGGGTTGGTTGGTATGCAATTTAGTCAAGGTTTATGCTGCTTTTGATTCTACCACGCTAAAAAACTGCGAAGACCTCCACATAGGATCACCTGCCTACATTACTTCTTGTTGCAGCTGACTGTCTATTTTATTTTTTTACATTTTCAGGTATTTACCAGTTCAGAGTACCAGAGTCGTCAAAGTCTGGCAGTCCAGTTGCGCGAATCAGTGCCACAGACAGAGACATCGGAACAAACGCTGAGATGTACTTCACCATCGTCAGTGGAGATGGCATGGACATGTTTGATATCTTCACTGACAGAGTCAGTCAGGAGGGAGTCATCACTGTCAGCAAGGTGAGATAGACAGAGGCTTACTGCTGGATTTGTAGTTCCAGTGTGAAAGCTAGATTAAAAAATATCAGGATAATAATTTAACAACAGCAGAGTAAATTCTACTACTTATACAGACTGACATGCATAATTTA
>KV751329.1:4402778-4452874 GCA_001698575.1 Mola mola | reverse complement strand
TTCAATGAATTTTGAATTAAATTATCTTGATATTTTTCTTACAGCATTGGTTAAATTATTTTTAAAGCAGGGATTCAGCAGATCCCACACTTTCAGCTCATAAGGACCCTGCCCACGTATTTTGTTTTACACGTACTGTTAAATATGCACACGCCTGGGCACACGACAGATGAAAGAAACCAAATTAAACTTACTCATCTTTACCTTCACAACCGCGAGTCCTTGCCTTGCAGCAAGCACTAACACACACACAAGGGTGCGGCTTTTAATGCTGTCAGCATTAAGAAATGAATCATAGCGTCCTTACACAATGAATTTTTATGGATGTACAATCACAATCATTTTTCGGGAAGTTCTTTTTGCTGACACAACCTAATAGAGTCTACAAACTTCAAAAATGAAGTAATGATATTTTGACAGCATGATACAAGGCAAGGTTAATATCCAGGGTTCCTTGAAGCAAGCAAAAGCAGCGTATGTTCAAGCTTTGTTCTTGTTTGTAGGAACAGCCATGCAGCATTGTCACAGCTGATGTCAAGAAACACGTATAATCAACATTATATGCACTCTAGAAAAACTATTATCCTTTGTCATATTGAATTTGTCAGCTGCTTTTTATCAGTTTTTATTAACACTGAATTTTCTTCTGTAACAACTTGTGCTGTTCTTTTTATTCATCAGTTCGTCAGTAGTCCTGATACAATAGCAGAGATGTGTTCTGCCTTTGATGCTGAACTTGTCAGATATAAAATTCAATTAAATTCGATTAACATCGATTCGATGTTAAATTAAATAATTCCCACGCTGGATTGTGTGTGATGTTAGTGTTCTGCATGGCACCAAGCTCATTATTACAGGATGGTGTCTATGTGAAAATGTAAAAATCTGTTCAATTGCATTTTTAAAAAATAACAATATTGTTTTTAGGTGTTATTGAAGAAATTGGACATTTAATTGATTGTAAAGGCATTACATGTAAAAAGAAATATTTAAAGCATTGTAGTATTTCATTTTTGAGAATTTTGGTTTTCAGCTCCAAAAAAAACCATATCTCAAATATTAGAGAATATTTCACTGTATATGCCAAAGTCATTAAAGTTGAAACACAAGAGGCCTTGAAATATTCTGAAACTGCATTTCAGAGTAATCCTACTTCTTAAATCCCCAAAAATCTAGGATAGTATGAAATCAATAGTGCCACCACCACCACAGATACCTCATGTCACAGCACAAAAACTACTGGAGGCTGTACCTTCAATTTTTGCAGTAGCCATGTAGGTAGCCATGAAGTCTGGAATGAATAAATTTTCAGTGTGTCCTGACTCCCAGGATTTCCCAGGTGCCATTTTCTTACAATACCACAAAAAATATTGTATCAGTAATTAATCTGTGTATCCTGTCAACCTGGTCCAAAAAGGACCCTAACCTTGTCTAACCCCAAAATTGAACATATTCCAACTCATTATTGCACAAAACCTGCCCAAACACCAGACAACGATAGTGATTTGCTGTTGGAAGTTTAGCTGCTAAAAAGACAGAATTTTATTAGGTATTAGTGAAGACGAAAGCAGGTCTTAATTGAGAGCGAATATTGTAATAATACAGTGTATTCATGTTACTTCCTTTTTGCCTCTGCAGCCACTTGATTATGAGAAGAAGCCATCTTATACTGTAGAGATCCAGGTCCAGAACACCCAGCTGGACCCTCGTTTTATGTCGGCAGGCTCCAAAGATATGGCCACAGTTCGGATCGCAGTGGAGGATGTGGATGAGCCGCCGCTCTTTGACAAAGCCAGCTATCTGATGGAGGTGAAGGAGAATGCTGCAGTGGGCGTGGCTGTGGGCTCAGTCAGTGCCATGGACCCTGACGGAGCTCACAGCATGGTCAAGTAAGGCAACAGCTCCATGCAGTTATTTATATTATCATAGGAGAGACTTTTGGCTTCCTAAGTCTTGAATTCCTAAGTCTTAACTCAAGAATTCATTCACTACTTATGACAAACTTTTACAATAATATTTACCAGGATAATGAATTCTTCGCATTTTATATCTAAAAGGTCAAAGATCAGCTTCACTGTGATGTTACATCTGCAAAACCATTTCTCTTATTATTCACCACAATAAGTTAGAAGCGAAAGGGCAATTCAGATTGTAAGGCTCTTGTTTGCTGCAGATGAACATATGTGTAAAGAATCCATTTTTCTTTTGCAGCAGCATCTATATTAATATAGATGGAAATATAAATTTGAAGCATTGTAGTCCACCACGCACTCAAGAATTTTGCTGATATTCAGCTTCGGGTGTTGCATCTGTAATCAGTCGCTATATCCTAATATGAATGCTAATATGTCAGTCTTAGACAGTTCAGATGCTAAATATCTCTTAAACTTCAACTGTCTGTAGAATTTATTCTTTAGTGCCCCAGGCACCAACGTAAAAAAGTGGAGACGACGGAAACACCAATAAAGCAGTATCTCAAAGCTTTGTTTTACTTGCAAGGAGACCAATACAGTGAGTACATAGGTAGGTCAAAGTATTGTCTGGAGATCTATTTCTCCGGAGCGTCTCTTTATTCACGCTTATCATGCGAAAACTGGGAGGACCGAAATTCTTGGTATTTGGCCTTGGCTATCTGTATGCAGTTTTCACAGTAGCCCTTTCTTCCCTTCAGAAGTAAATCACAGCGTCACATAGAGATTTACAATCGGATGGGTTCATGGTCAAAAAACAGCTTATCAAGGCACGTAGCTGCTATTGCTCATTTTTAATTGAGTGCATGTTCCGTCTTCTATCTCCTTATCTGACCAGGTATTCAGGGGAGTCAACCTTTTGGCACAAAACAGTAAATCTTCCGCCTTGTGGGATTATTATGATAACTTCTATAAAGCTCATGCATTTTTAGCTTGCAGTTTCAGCTGCCTAAGTAACCAGAAATAAAAGACCTGCTGTAATTTGCTCTGATGCAGCAGATATTCATCAGAGGCCACAATACTGATCAGTTAAGTTCAACCTTTTCTGAACTTGGAGTCACTAGAAACAGAAATATATGTAAAAACATATGAATTACAGAAAAGAGCAACATGCCGAAACAGTGATGCTAAGAGGAAATAATCAAGCATGGAGGGATGGATGACAGTGTGTTAAACTGACTGGAGATGGATTGTGGCAGGCAGGACTGAGCCATTTCTCCTCTGCATTTAAATTCAGCCAATTGATGAGGAACATATACCAGTTAAAACAAGCATGGTACCATGGTGTTCTCTTAAAATTACGTTACATGACAGAGCACAACAACACAAACAATTCCAATTATTTCTGCGTTTGTTCCCCTGTGTATGTGACTGTATCATCTATTGTGTCAGTGAACTGTTATTTTACTGTAGCCTGCATTTTAATTATGACTGAGTCTGGGTGTAACAAGACAATATTTGCTTTTAGATTCACATATCTCTTTAAGAAATCAATAAGTCTGAATGTACATAATTAAAGGCTGATAGCAGTTTGATGTAATGTTTTGAAGTGGATACTGAAACCAGCCTTGAGCAAGAGACTGAAGATGATCATATAGTCTAGAATATGGAGTTCCTGCTCAAAGAGCTGTTTGCGTCTCAGTACTATTATCTGTGGAGTGCTGTTAAGCTGTGAATAGCTGCATTCAGCAACTAGTTCAAAAATAGAGAATGCTCAGTGATCAGTCAATAGACAGTGGGAAGATGTTTTCAAGTAGCTGGGATGTTTTTAACAGGCTACAATAAAATTTCCAGTCATTAAGATATCAAACACAGTCTGTATTCGGCTCCCATCTTACATATTTTATAAGCACTGTGCAGCATTTATTTTAGCTTTGGAATTTAAAATGTACAAACACATTAATATGTTTAAATTGGAAATCTGGCCTCACTGTATTAGTATTAATGTCACAGTCAAGGCAAACATACAGTCAGTATTTTTATACACTGTTGAATATGAATGCTAACAATGTACCCACTGACCATTTGTATGTGGCTCTGTGTGCATTTTAAACACAATTACATCAGAACATACAGTACGAGGGGACTGAGATAGCGTAGGTGTGTTTCAATAAACTAGGAAGACGTTTCCTTTCCTAGGATGGTGACAGAAACTTCACACCCCAACCTAATTTCATTGCCTTAAGTTTCTGATAGTAGAAGAAAACTGATCATATTAAACTGATGTATGGTGCATTTGATGGTAGAGATCCTGATGAGAAAAGGTCTTAAACAAGACAACCAGTGAAGTTCAGGGTGGGAACTCTTGGTAACGAACATCTTGGACAACTTACTGACAGCAGTTTGATGGCCACGTGTGGTCCATCCCCTCGATGCTTCAAGACAGTGGGGCAGATTAAAGGTCTGGAGTTTATTTCAAGTGTTGAATTGGCATTTGGCAGCTGTTTTATTGGAGCAATCAATATGAAATCCAAGGAGATATCAATGCAAGTAAAGGAAGACAACATAAGGCTAAAAAAACTAAATAAATCTATTAAAGAGATAGCAAAAACTTTAGGAGTGGCCAATTCACAACTAGATGCATTCTTTCAAAGAAATAATGCAGTTATGAGCTCAACGACATTAAAATGACTAGACGACCTTGGAAGAAAACTTAAGTGGGTGATCAAAGAATCTTTTTTTTTGTCGAAGAAAACCCCCCTCACAACATGGAGACAGGTCAGGAATACTCCTGAGAAAGTAGGGGTGTCATTGTCAAATTACAATAACAAGATGTCTTCTTGAATGTACAGAGGGTTTACAGCAAGGTGCAAACCACTGGTAACATTCAAGAATAGGAGGGCCAGAGTAGACTTTGTCAGAAAACATCTAAAAAGCCTCCTTGGGGAAGCAAAGAAACAGCTTATGATCCAAAGCATACCAGATCGTTTCTCAAACATGGTAAAGGCAGAGTTTTGACATGGGCATGTATGGTTGCCAGTGGAATGGGCTCACTGCTGTTTATTGATGATCTGACTGCTGAAAGAAGTTTCAAAATTAATTCTGAGGTGTATTGGGCTGTACTCTCTTCTCACATTCAGCCAAATGCTATAAAACTGATGACGCTAATGACCAAGTCATTCACCTGATCACAAACCAATAGAGCAGCTTTTCAGTTATTGAAGGCAGAAACACTTACAAACAAGCAGCAACTGAAAGTGGCTCAAGTGCAAACCTTGCAAAGCATCTCCAGAGAGGAACCTCAGAATTTGGTGATGTCCATGGGCTTTAGACTTCAGGGGGTCATTCACTGCAAAGGATTTTCATCCGGGTATTAAAAACTGGTTATATTTACAATTCCGAAAGTTTGTCCAAATACTTTTGAATGCCAAAAATGGAGGCAATTTGCATTCTTCTGCAAACCTCTTAAATTAACGTTAAAAGTCTGCACTTCTATCACATTTTGATTGTTTTATTTCAAATCCATCATGGTAATGTATAGAGGCAAGATGATGAAAAACTGTGTTTTTGTCCAAATACTTCTGGATCTAAAAGTAAATGCAAGTCAGTGTACCTGTGAGACTCAGGTTCTTTCCCCAAGCTTTTTTTCAACATCAGCCAAAGACTTACTTTCTAGTACCCAGGAAGAGCAGCGAAGCTAGTATGAACGGGCCACGCCTCTAGCACTAAACATTTCTATTCCAATATCTGGACCCACCTATCACTAATCAGAATTGGTGGTTCAATGTCAAAGCATCGTTACTCTGTGCTTGGCAAATTCTGCTGTCAATGTGTGAATATTATAGGTGTTGTAAAGCATGTAGTATAGTCCATACAATTCCCATTCCATTTCTTGTTACAAATGACCACTTCAGTTTGCATCATATAAAATCCACTCCCTTTAGCTGGAACAAGACTTAAAGGAATTACTCCACATATTGAGAAACACATTTTGCTTTATAACAGAGACTAGATAATGGGAAATATATCAACTACAATAATAAAGGCAATAATAAATAAAGGCGGCACAGTGGTGCAGTGGTTAGGACTGTTGCCTCACAGCAAGAAGGTCCTAGGTTCGATTCTGGGTCAGGGCATTTCTGTTCAGAGTTTGCATGTTCTCCCTGTGCCTGAAAGGGTTCTCTCCGGGTACTCCGGCTTCCTCCCATGAGCAGGAACAGATGCTCCCTTGCCCCACAGTCCAAAAACATGCAAACTGGGGGTTAGTTTAATTGGTCACTCTAAATTGCCCGTAGGTGTGAATGTGAGTGTGGATGGTTGTTTGTCTCTATATGTCAGCCCTGCGATGAACTGGCGACTTGTCCAGGGTGTCCCCTGCCTTCGCCCGAAGATGCTGAGATAGGCTCCAACCCCTAACAGGATAAGCGGTAGAAAATGAATGAATGAATGAAAGCTGGCATCAGGATGAGGTTAGCCTATATCTAGCTTAAGATTGAGACTGAATGCTGGGGAACATATGCCAACCGGGCTCTGACCAAAGCACGCAAAAAAACAAAAACAAATGAATAAAAATGATGCCCCATGTTATCCAATGGTGAGTTCAGAGGCCTCAATGGAAGAATCTCTGTAAGTAATACAGTTCAATTCAGTTCAACAATCGGATGATTAAAACATGTGCTTCTGTTTGATTTTGCCTGTGAGAAGAACAAAACAGCTGCAAACAGCAGCTCAGGCCCAGAGTAATGCAAAGTTTAAGAGCTCAGATTGTAGCTTCAATAGCTTTAAAGACTTACTTTGCTTATTTTGGTTACCGACTGATAGGGCTACATGGATACATAGGTTATTATAGTTCTTCCCACCCACCGGCTGAACTTACCCCTCACTTACCTCTTGCTTGTTACAGGTATTCGATTGACCGTCGCACTGACATGGACCATCTCTTCAATGTCCATCCCGGGAATGGATCTGTGTTCCTGCTCAAAAGCTTGGACCGAGAGGAGACAGCCTGGCATAATATATCAATCACTGCCACTGAGTTACGTAAGTCCAGCAGTGCATGAGACTGTTTGCAGTGAGGATGTGATATTTTATTGGAGAGAAACAAAGTATGGAGCCAGACTCCATTCAGCCTAAATAAAAACTTCACATTTTTGCTGTGCTTAGCTTAACATTTTAGCCTTGTCAGCAGTTTCATTGCATAAAATTTCACAAAATTCAGAAATCATAGAGGACAAAATAACCAGTCTTGACCTTGTTTAATCATTGCATCCGAGTTTTATCCGTTAAGGTCAGGCCAGTATGGAGTTAGCTCAGTCTCAAAATTCACAAATTCACACAGAAGGATCACAAATGCATTTTGGGATTAATATGTTAATAAGTCTTTCCACAAAAATAGCTCTTGTTTTAAAGATATACAGTGAAAATCCACAAATACATGTATTTAAAATAGTTTGCAATTTTCATAAAAACCTATATATGTTGTGATTTTTATACATAAACCATGGAATCTGCATTTACAAACAGCTTGTGATTTGTGAACTGCATTTGTGCGTTGTTTTATTGAGACTCTCCTGACATGAAATGATGCGCAAATGCAATTTTTTCAACAGGGATAGTTGTCAATTGCAGCCAGTCCCCCTCATTTCAGCTGTGCAAACACGTTCCATTCATGTTTTTGCTGAAAAGTAAAACACCCCCACGTGGAGATATTTTACGTTTCAGCCAATCACCTAAATGCAACCTCATAGCAGTTTCTGAATAATTATGTTACCAACGTCCGGATCAGGTTATGTTAAGTATCAGCTTAAAGTCAGCTGTTAATGGCTATTCTCTGCAAGATATGGATTGTGGGTGAAGGAAATTGGGTAAAGGGTATAGCTAAAAATATGCACAGTGATGAAGAGAAACGTTTTCATTTTTTCTTCGGATAATATTAAGATATCCACACACTAAATGACTAATAAACATTCAACAGCTGTTGAAAATTGTGGACGATATTATGTTTCTGATTGGCTGCTGAGGGCATTTATGCTGCTGGTAACACAGTTAGAAGAGCGCGGTTATAAAAGGCAATTCTTTTAAAAGCACTTATCACAGAAAACATTCATGAGATGAATTTAGCTACAGAATTATGCCCTTCAGAAAACAAACATACTGACCTCACGCTGGGAACATAATTGTTCAGAAACTGCTGTGCGGTTACATTCAGATGATTGGCTGAGTAAAATACCCCAATGTGGGGAGTATTTCCTTTTTCAGCCAACCACATGAATTTATCTGTACTGGTGAAAAGAAGGGGGCATCACAAAACTTAAGTCAACACAGGGGCCATTTGTCCAACTGGACACTCTTTTGTTCTCATTTTGAACCCATCCCTATTTCATTCTTTAGCAAATGGTATAAATAAATAAATTGACCTGAATAAGAATAAATAACAATATTATTAATTCGGTTTTGCATAATTATACATTTTCTAAATACTTTTTTATCTAACAAATTACATTATGAAAATGTATCTGGAATTTTGGTTATGGGCATTGAACATCCAAAACCTACCTATAATGCAAAATGCAGACCGCAAAAATGCTGAAATTAGAGTTTTCTTTCAATCATGAAAGAGTAAAAGAGACTGTAACCGAACTGTAACTCTAACTGTAAAAGACTGTAATCCAAAATAGATAGGGACACCAACAACTGTCTCCTCTGTTGTTCTTTTGTTGCGTCATCTCACTTAGTGGCCGCAGTGAAGGAGGCTTCACTGTAGCAACTAGAGGTCGCTGCGTTACAAAAACTGTGGCTCATAGTAAGGTGCATGCACAAACATGGATGGTTTTTATTGTAGCCTCAACTCAAAATATGAATATGAGACTGTTAGATGTGGAACAGGTTGTGTACTTCTGTCTGTGTTTTACTTCCAGATAATCCACGTCAGAGCAGCCATGTTCCAGCCTACATCCGTCTGCTGGACATCAACGACAATGCCCCCACCTTTGCTACCCTATATGAAACCTTTGTCTGTGAGAAGACTAAGGCTGGGCAGGTACTACAGCTTTATGTCCTCACAGTTATAAAAGCCAGAGTATTTTACTGCACAGCTTTGATAGATAGGCAGGAGGATCATGAAGGATTTATTGTATTTTCTGAAGTCACTATGTACTGGGATACAGTTTAGAATGTGCAGAACTATATTCAACAGTTTAGCAAGCAGACTTAGTTAGGAATGAGCATCTAACTAATTGCCCAAACCATCAGAGCCTAGAGTGGGGGGTTCATTAATATTTTATGTCATGAGTCTTATCAAACCCACCCACAAATTTTAAACTTGACCTTGTCAGCATTTCTATATGGCATTCTACAGTGTGACAATGCCTAAAAACAAACTCTGACAGCCCTAGTCTTCTACGAAAAGAACCCAAAGAACCAGTCTTGACATTTGCTTAGCGTTGTAGAAATAAAATGCACCATTCTGATGCATTAACTTGTAGGTGACCTTGTTAAAATGTCTCATCCTCTTCTTATCAAGTAATCCATGTCTGATTCAAACACATATGGCAGAATTATTCCAATGTTAGAACTTTCAACCGTGCTTTTAGTAGACTAGTGGGCTGAAGACAGACTCTTACCTTTAAGACAATAACTTGAAACATATCAATCCTTGAAACAAAACAAAAAGCTTTTACAATCTTTGCAACATAAATTGACATAGTATTCATAGAGATTGTTACTTTTACATCCAAATCTCAAGAATTCACATAAATAATAATTTCAATGACCAGTTCTGCTATCATCTGCCACAGTTTGTGAACAGTCCTTTGGATGCATGTATGATTGTGTGCATTGTTGTCCCTGCCTGTCAGCCCTGTGATGAACTGGCGATCTGTCCTGGATGTGCACAGTCTATGCCTACTGATGCTGGGATTAGCAAACTTGTATAGGATAAGTAATGATAGATAACGGATAGAAAATGGATTGACGGTAGTCTGCTGAATGTGGTGAAGACCTCACAGCCCAATATATATTTCCACGTTTTGGTCTTTTATCTGGGAACACAGAAATGTGTTGACAATCAGGAATTGGCCATACAAGTTGCATAAAAGGTTGAGAACAGATGGTAAGACCCCAAAAACAGTAGTTGCTGTGTATGTTTGGGTGCTGTTAAAGGATTGATTGGAACACTCGTGGCGACAGTTTTCATTTCTGGGTCTGCTTACTGCAAAAAGTAATGATAAGCATCATGTCAAATTCTGCACCATGTACACACAGTACATGGCAATCTGTGTTCACCTGCTGTTGTTAAGTAAAACTCTTAAGTGTGCTTGAGGAGATCTTCAAATGGTTGGACAGATACCCCGGCAAATTTGGCGTGAAAAATGACAACTTGATTCTTAATTTCATAGGTTCCATTATTTCTATTATTTATAATAACACTTTGTTTACCAATTACTGAGGTCTGAGAAGTCAGGAATAAACTCTTCCTGCCTCAGCCTCCTACACTCTGTAGTTGTGCACAGTTTTCCTGTGATTATCAATGAAATTTCATGTGCACTCATCCGTTGGTTTGTTTACAGCTAACCCTAACCCTGTGGGTCTTTGTGTTTACAAAGAATGTTGCTGAGAACAGCAAACATTACTTTGCTGCTGCAGTGTTCTCGTAATGTATGAAAATAAAACTCAAGGACCATTGAGACATCCAGGAGTCCACAATTGCATCCACCTCCATCTTTGAAAATTATGACACCTGCTTAAAAAGAAGGCCCAAGAAGGCAATTTAATTTCAAACTCAGATTTTAAATCAGGATGTGTAAGTGAATGATATTTTTAGCATTCCATATTTAAATCCTTTTTTAGTGTTGTTGGAACTATTTCATATGAGAATACGTTGATTTTTGATGCCAGATCAGTAATGCAGCTCTCATCAGAAATGAACAAAATGGCTTTCAAAACAAGTGAATCCAATGACGTATATGATGATTTAAACACCACATAGACAAGAAAATCAACCCACGAAATATTAAAACATGCAAACTTTTTATCATCAACCTGTAGAGAAATATTACAGAATTAACGCCATACCGTCTGCAGTCTTTTATTTCTACCAAAAATACACAAGAGCACCATTCCAATCTGAGAAAAGCAAGTGACGGAAGTGAACTGCTATAAGAGCCAGGAAGACCTCAAGATTTCTTTTTAATGGAAAATTTACTCTTATTTCTACTTTTTCACACGGCCAATGAACCAATAAAAGTATTGACATACAAATAGATCATGTTTAATAAGCTCCCCTTCTCGCTTCCTAATTGACCCACTTTGCTGTCCAATGCAACACAGCTTCGACTTTGCTTCATCTCTGTCATGTTGAACATTGTGTTTGGATTTAGGCGCTTTTAACAGTACTTAATGTCATTGTACTCAGCTGTAATTCCACATTATATGATGTACTGTTAAGAGATGCAACTAATGTGATTGAAGCACACAAGCTTATGTGCACATATTGAACACAAACATTCCTATAGTTGTGAAGCTAAGACCACTTAGTTTCTTCTTTGGTGGTGGCTGATGAGCTGATCTGTCATGATGATGACGCTGACAGCAGCTTATACATATAAAGAATTTTAAATAGGATTTAAACATAGACATATCATGCATATCATATTGTGCAACAATTAATGGACTAAAAGCACAAATCTGTGTGTATAATCACAAACACAACAGGTTAAATATAACTCGACATACTGATGCAACGCAGGCTCACAGACGTCATCATCTTGATGTTCTTCACTATGATGTCTCACTGCCATTGGTCTCCACACATCCTTGTCATCCTGCCATTCTTTCATCCTTTAATTCCTCTGCCCTTTCATCTGTCCATCAATGTTAATCATCAATATTTATTCGCTGGAAGTCCTCTGCTGCCTCCCTCCGGCTCTGGATTTGTTTGCTGTATGTATGTGTTACTGGCACATGTCTTCGTTAAAGCCTTTAATCTCTCATATAGTATCTCTCACTCAATGACATAACATTGGATTTGCAAAAGAAAGAAAGAAAGAAAGAAAGAAAAATGCATATTGTCACTTGCTGAAAAATGACAGGAATACACAGCTCTTCAGGGTTCAACAATAGTTCCACCGAGCTCTTTTAGTGCACTCATTTATATTGATTTCTCTATTAAAGCTGCATTAGCTGATTCTTTCTGTTTTGGGCCAAACACAACACATTCAGCAGATGTACAACAACATTAGCTTTCATTTGGAGTTGTTTTTGTTTCCTGTATTAAACTAAAATATATTTTGGTTTGTTATGGTTTTTATTTAATTAGTTTAATGTCATTCATGATTGAAAACCATATACAACACCAGACTCACAGTTCCTTTTGAAATCTAGAACTCCACTGAGATTCCATTATATATTAATCTCTGGTTAGCTTAAAGTGAATCCCTACTCAAATTGTCTTTCGAGAATAAAGCTCTCACCCTCCCTGTGGATTTGGAAGCTAAAAGTTTGTAGCATGCTTCTCCACAGAGCAGCTGTGCTCAGCTTGGATTTGGTCGGCTGCAGTGGATCTCAGAGCAAACAATTTCAACTCACACCACTGCTGTAGCAAAACCCACAGATTAATAGTAAAGCTTTGAATATTTTTGTTTTACTGAAATTATTGCAGGAATACAGGAAACCAAACAATAATATTTTCTGTACTTTTCTAAAAGTTTGTATTTGATGAATTGACTTTACAGAGGGATTGATGGCTTATTGACCAGGCACCAGCCATCCCAATAATATCAAAAAAACAATTTTTTTTGGCAGCTGTAGCATGAGTGAAAACAGCAGTGCGAAGCCTTTAACCCTACCAGTCTTTTTTTTACTCTTGATTTACTAAACTCCACCATGAAGTGAGGTGTTAATGATAGTTTTTGTGTCTCTAACAGCTGATCCAGACAGTGAGTGCAGTGGATGCTGACGAACCATTGGCAGGACACAAGTTCTTCTTCAGCCTTGCTCCTGAGGGGACCCACCGCAGCAACTTCACTGTCCGCGACAATGGAGGTAGGCAACTCAGTCTTACTGACTGTCTCACATATATCATATTAATTAGATGCAATAGGCATCATGTTAACAATAACCAAAGAATAATCAGTATGGAATCAAAGGATGTTTTCCATTTGATGGAAAGGAACATGCTACATGCTACTCATCTTCTGTTTACAATTTTGAAACAATAGGCCTTTTTTTTTTTTTTTGAGTGAACAATTAGGAAAAATTCCCAGACTTCCTATTTGTTAACAATGGATGAAATGTCAAACAATCTTAGCTTGGCCAACACCTAAAAACAATTTGCTTCTAACTTACACCACATACTATATGTACAGTGTCAAGATTTAATCCCAAAATAAGTTTGACCATGAAAGATCAAATGTCAGGGTCACAGCAGGTGATTTTGTAAAAACCACTATATTTCAAGATTTTTTGTTCTATCCCATTTTTTAAATTGAACTTCATCAATACACAGATATTTGAGAAAGCTAAAATGTAATGGATGTGTAAAAACTTAATGTCAAAAAGTCTACATTAAACAGGAGTGAAATTAAAATCAGCTACAGTACTTATAATTAATATATATTTTTTCTTTTCCTTTTTTTTCTCCTTGTAAGTAAATGTTGGGTCTTGGTAGAGGTGCAGTTTCTCTTGTTATGTCTGAAATTTGAGATTTGAAGTGATTTGAGTTTCAACAGTTACTCATTAGAGAGTTTTTTTTTCTGCTTCATGGTTGTAGTTGTCAAGCAGTGTACCATTTTGTTGCCGTAAAACTTCATATTGGATATATTGTGTTTCTGTCAGCCCTGCTAGTTCTCCTTTGCCCCAGGTTGTAAAACAGATTCATCCTTATGCTTTTTCACCTTAGTGAAATGGAACCAGTGATTGCTGCCTGTTGGCAGTGTCCTTTCAACCTCTTAATAGAGTGACTTTTATTTTGCACCTTTACTGCAGTGCAGGGGTGAAACCAAGATATTCTAACTGAACTGTGTCCTCCTCAGATAACACTGCTGGCATCCTGACACGCCGAGCCAGCTACAGCCGCCTGCACCAAAGTGTCTACCTCGTTCCTGTGGTGATCACTGATGGTGACTACCCCATGCAGAGTAGCACCGGCACCCTCACTGTAAGGGTTTGCACCTGCGACCGTGAAGGCAACATGGAACTGTGTAACGCAGAGGCTCTGAGCAGCTCTCCCGGCCTCAGTACTGGTGCTCTCATTGCCATCCTCCTGTGTGCCATCATACTGCTAAGTAAGTAGGGCAAAAGTCTGTTTATGAATCAGTATCCACCACAGTCTTCATGCTTCGAAACCGTGAGACAAGATGAATATTCTGTATCAGTGCTGCAACAATGAATCCAGACCACATTTGAGATTTTTATTTATTGCTACTTGTCAGGCACAGAACTTTGGATTTTAGACTTTTTTAGTTTGCACAAGACAGTTGAAGACATCATGGGAAGTTACTGTATGTATTTTTAGGATTTTTACAGATTATGAATTTATGACAACCCCAAATTCTAAAAATATTATGTAAACTATCAATGTCAACAGGTATTGACAGTATATGGTGAACAGCAGCATGTTTACCATTATGTTAACACTCTTTTGGGATGAGGATGACAAGACACTAATTGGTGAAGTTTTGAAAGTGGAATTCTATTGTATTTTTGCTTCATGTAATATATGACCCCAGTTTGAGGTCTTTGTTATTGAATCACACTTTTTTGAACTTTTTATTGACAACAGTTTTCCATTCATGTCAGCATTCAGTATAGTCCTGCCCTAGGGGCGGTCAATGTTGGTATTTGTCCTTGGCTCTTACATGCACAGATTTCTCCAGACTTGCAGAAAATGTTGAAAAAATCAATTGGTAAATTGCATGTTGAGAGGCTCACCAACACAAACCTAAACTCTCCACATAATGTTTTTTTGTGAATGATTGAGCCTTAGCAGGATGCACCTTTTATTGGACTAGGGATTTAATTGTTGGGGGAAAACAATAATATCCACCCATCCATCCATCCATCCATTTTCTACCGCTTATCCTGTTAGGGGTCACGGGGGGGGCTGGAGACTATCTCAGCATCATCAGGCGAAGGCAGGGTACACCCTGGACAAGTCGCCAGTTCATTGCAGGGCTGACATATAGAGAAAAACAACCATCCACACTTACATTCACACCTACGGGCAGTTTAGAGTGACCAATTAACCTAACCCCCAGTTTGCATGTTTTTGGACTGTGGGAGGAAGCCGGAGTACCGGAGTATAAAAATGAAGTAACCTTTAGTGAGAACAACAAGGAAGATATTGTAAATGGACTGTATTGTGGTGCTAGTTATATTCCATGTCTTTACTCTTTTGCAGCAGCTATTTGACAGGAGCTACGATACTTGTTTTCTCTTTTATTAATTAAAAGGGTTAAATCCTGCTATGTTTATGTAGAATGAGATTTAAGACACTTAAAACTGACTTAGCAGCTGACCTCTACTGATGGAATGTAAGTGCTTTTACATTGCCAAGAAACTGTATTTAACATTGATCAATTACATCATGACTTTTTTTTTCATTTAATTTACTGTTTAATTGGTACGATATCTATACAGAGACTAATAAGACACATTGGATTGTTGCATCTTTAATTTCCTCAGAGGACCAAGTTTGCTCAGTTATCTTAGAAAGAAAATGAACGTGATAGTAATATCAGTTTTAGTTTGAATTTAGATTTTTCTTTTTGCAAAACAAAAAATATTTCTACAATAGATGGATATGATATTTATCATAGAATGTTAATTTATGTTTCGGATGTTATATTACAATAAAATATAACTGCTTGCAAAATAAAAATTAAAGAGAATCAAAAGAATAGTAGAAAGCTTAACACAAGCCTCCACAAGCAATTATACCTGGAAAAAAAATAAATATTTATGAAAATTAAGAGGAAACTCCAAAAAAAAACTCCTTTCTCTCCCTCACTTGGAATGCTGTCAAAATCCCCAAATCCACACATCCCACTTCAACCATCCCACATGCAAAAGAAATACTTGCCACATTTTGTGCTTGTCACCTGAGGATATACTGTATATGATCCTCTGCAAAGAGTCTGCTTTTATGTACAAAAATTGAGTCTGAGAAATTGTGAGCTTGGTAGGAAGTTTGGATTGAAAGACATCACCACGTCATAAGGAAACACTTAGGGTCACTGCCAATCCAATACCAGCATTATTTTCACATTGTTACTGCAGTTTGTTTTGGCTGAAAGCTGTCAAAAAAAAAAGCCCTGAGGTGAACCTAACTGGACTGATTAAAATGAGGGGTCATGGCCAACTTCCAGTTGGATCCTAGAGTGGTTCATTTGTGATGGAATAAAACAATCACAGGATTTTATCATACCAAATATGTGATTTTAAACAATTTCAAACATAAACTACAAACAAATCTATCTGCTCATCATGAAATCCGCAGGAATTTGAGGACTACTATCTGTCTTAGCTATGTGGATATTTATGCATCATTTAATAATCATGTAAACATGTATGCATGTCAGCACTGGCATTTTCACTGATTATTCAGTCAAAAGCTGTTCAAACTGCTGTCCCTCCTAGTGCTACATTTTTGATACATCAGAAGTATAAAATTATTTTTTTCATTTCCCCACACAAGACCATGACAAAGGATGACAAACAAGTTGATGCTTACCTCTCTTGATTCCTTTGTAAAATGCAAGTAAAAAAAATAATTAAAACCCATTAAAGCACTAAAATGTGTTAAATTGCCCTTAATGTCCACAATGTCTACTATCATTTTCAGTCAAATAAATAGAACAATATATCCAAAAGAACTGCTTTCACACTGTCTATAAGAACACTGTACATCAACAGTTATATTTTAGAAAAAAATATATATTGAAAATAAGAACACAATTAAATAGCTCGAAAACTGAGAGAAATGCAGTGAGATGCATGAACCATGCAAGATGACAGTGTGTTGTTAACACAAGCAGTTGATGGTCATTCTCATTTGCTGTGATGCAAAACAATGTTGGTCTGGAAGCTGCATTCTGCCACTGCTGCTCATCAGAATCAAACCTTGTACAGAAATGACTGTGTCTCATTTGCCAACAAATCCCCACTTATACTTTTATTCATACCGTGGTCGGAGTCCAGTGGGCTGCTAGGATAATGAATACATATTTTTGCATCTGAAAGTGCAATCATTGCAGGCTTAGTGGACACACACCAGGGCACTGCAAGTCAGTCAGAGCCAGTGCTGAGGGAGTGTCCATTTATAACGGCATCATGTTAAACGCTAAGCAACATTTGTAGGTTTTTTTTACCAGCAGTCAACTCGCTAATCAGAGACAGCTGTCAGTCTGCCACTATTAGCAGAGACATCAGACTGCAGGGAGGTTCATATCCTTGCTGAGAGTTACACAGTTATATTATCAGTCCTAATAATCTGCCAAACTGGCAGACTTTAAAGCAACCTCTACTTACCATATCTATTTTAGTGTATAATCAAGAGGTATTGCTAAATCAATCAAGTAGCCCATTGTACAGTAATCACAGTTCACTCACTGGAGGTGATTTCACGAGGCAGGCAGTGCTGCAATGCAGTTTGCACTCTTATAATACATGAGTGTAGAGAAATGATAGCAGCCATAGCTACCAATAGCCTCCATCACATAATTTCTAACATTATGTTATACAGTTGATGTCCAGATGACTTGTTGTGATTCCTGTAACAAAAGAGGATTGGGTATAGATTCAAAACATGCATTCGGTACAAGAGGTGCAAGTTCTTACGATAAGGTGCAGTACGTAAGTACAATAAAACATGATACATCATGGGAAAAAAAGAAAGGGGTTCTCAAAAATTTGACGTTGGTACATTTTTTTTCCGCCTTCCCGGGAAACAATAAGATTAATAAGAATTAATACATAAACAGGAAGAAAAAATAGACACATTGTTTCACTGCATCCAAGGGAATGCTAGGTAGCTGAGGCAGAAACAAGTCTGTCACTGATATTATGCATTTTGATTCGGAATTTCTTGTTTAAACAAATCCTTAAAGCTCCTTAAAATGAACTGAGGGAGAAATACACTGCCTTCTTTGGCAGAAATGACTGCCAAAGAAGAGAAGCTTCAACAAAGTGCAGACAGTCCATGACTGTCCTCTGTAGCCGATAACAAGTGCATGGAACTGTCCACTGAGTCCAAAAATACCCCAACATTTCACATCATCCCTAAAGAAGAAACCAATTAGGCTCGACCACTCTCTTAGAATGTAGCCTTTAACAACATATGTTACCTAAACAAAGGCAGGAAATAAATTCAGACAGGTATTTATTCCAGAAAGAAGAGCAGATGGGGAAGCTAGTACTCAGTTCAGAGAAATCTTACTGTTTAAAATTATATTTAACTTGGTAATGAAATATTTGAAAATGTTTATGGTATTTTAGTAGTACTGATATGCAAATTAACATATTCATCACCACCTCAACCGTTACATTACTGTTTTTTATTTGGTCCTTTCTCTGGTGTGTTCACCTCTCCACCATCACACATCATTGCCTTCTCCCCCTGTAAACTCACTGTCTAATTCATCGATGCAAAATTTCCATCTTCTACTTCCACGCTGTGTTTACCTTCATCTCATCTCTCACTATCTGATGTTCTCTCATTCTTGTCGCAGCTCACACTCTGCCGCTGCTTCGCAGATTCTTCATAGTGTAATTTGCACTGCTACTGTGATAGCATTATCAGCTTTTTCACTTTGAAGACCTTAAATTCTGCCTCTGCTCTTTCTTGTTGCTGCTGTGCTCCTACTTGTCTTAAATTCAAACTGGCCTGCATGAGCTTAGGCAATAAAATGTTCTGCATTATTATTTATGGCTTAGCCCTCTGGGAAATCAAAGACTGCTGGCCTTTGTGTCTGTCTGTAACCGCTCCATGCAGCCCTCAAGTTTATACATTTGTGTTGGATTATAATGAATTCATGCCGTGTTAACAGTCACATGTTGGAACTATGATGCACATATTCACTCCGGGTCTTCATTCGTTTATTACTGTGCATTATTTCTGGTTGGCTCATTACAAAACGATTTGAAGCGGGAGAAGTAGTTCAGGCATCAGTGCTGTTGATGCTCTGTTCTTTCAGTTGCTAATGTGTTAGCAGTAGGGGTGACTGTCAGTTTTATACTTTATAGTCACAAACTGGGCTGCCTCGATATCATCAAGAATACCGTCATACCAAATTTCAGTACCTGAGTGAGCCAAGAAGCATGCAGCATGCTGGATGTACCAAGATTTTATAGTGCAATGAGCTGGGTCACATTGTCAAGGGAAAACATCATTGGTTACACCCAGAAACAGGACTCCCAATGTTTATATATTGTTGTATTTTGAGAGGCTATCACCATGTGACTACAGTTACTGTGTCCCATCACCCATACATGCAAAAGATATTGAAAATATCAAAAGAGTGGGCTCCTTTCATCAGGCTCCATGCCAACAGGACAGAATGCAAGAATCGCGACAAGGTAATGACAAATCCGATGAAGTACATAGTAAACTCAAAAGCAGAAAGTTGCTAAAACCAAAATCAAATGAAATGTAAGATTAGGGGGAGCAACCAAGCCCTCATTAGATGGAGTTGTATTTAATGTCCACCATCTTAAAAGTAGATAAAAATCGATACAAGTATACAGCCAATATACAGCCGAAGTTAGCAGTGCATGTGCTGCTGTACAAGCGCCAAAAAGTAACTGCTCATCAGTCAGTCACTTCTGATCTTTGTGAAACTGTCTAACCCCATTTCTGCTGGCTTTTGTATCTTGCAGTGATTGTGGTTCTGTTCACGACATTGAAACGCCAAAGAAAGCAGGAGCCTCTTATCATCTCCAAGGAAGACATCCGGGACAACGTGGTGAGCTACAACGATGAGGGAGGAGGAGAGGAGGACACCCAGGCTTTTGACATTGGAGCACTGCGACATCCTGAGGCTGCTGCTGCCTTGGAGGAGACCACCAAACAAAGGCGTGACATCATCCCTACTGATACCCTGATATACACCCCACACCGCCGACCTGCTGCCACCACCTCTGGCTTCCTCATGCCGCCAGTCAGCATAGCCTCACGGGATAACGGGGACGTGTGTGAATTCATCAATCAAAGAGTGCTGGAGAACGACTGTAACCCAACAGCACCGCCGTATGATTCGCTGGCCACTTATGCCTACGAGGGCACAGGCTCGGTGGCAGAGTCACTGAGCTCGCTGGGCTCAGCGTCCTCTGAGGCCGAACAGGACTACCACTACTTGAGTGACTGGGGGCCCAGGTTCAGGAAACTAGCTGACTTGTATGGTGCCGAGGATAGTTATTTCTCCTAACAAAACACAGGATTTCGATTGATGCGGCATCTAACTACCACAAACATTAGAGGCTGCAAACTCCTGGCGAGCTTTAAGAAAACAAGGCACACTCCACAAAACGAACCAACAGATGTGCCACTAGAAATGTTCCATGGGATATCTAAGAGCCTACCACCTAGTCCTCAACTTGCCTTCACTGCACATGGGTTCAAACATGCTTATCGAGTAATTTTTCAAAAGTCGACTAAATACCAGATTCAGAGAATGGAAACTAATGGATGTAGAATTGTAAATTAACCAGCACTACAGTGGAGCCCACCAGGCTTCGGCTCCACCACTGTAAACCTCTTCAAAAGCTCATTACAGGCCTGAATCGAGTTTAGAATCAAACTTGGATTGTGTTTTGTATGACGAATTGGACTTTTAATGCTGTCAGGCTCTGCTTTAATGTCTCCTTGGTTACCAGATTTAGCAGAGCGAACCTTGTGGCTTTACAGTGATTGGAGGGAAGTGTTGGGAACCAGGTCATTCATCAAAACACCACTTACCTCTGCAAATAGGAAGTGAAGACTGTGGAGGAAGACGTTTGTGTGCTTGTTATGACTAAGTGCCCTTTTGCTGCCCTTTGAGCTGAACTGTGGATGCCCGTAGGTTAGCTGACACCGGAGGGTCTAATGACTCCTACATGCTTTTTATTTCTTGCTGTCTTGTATAAATGGACCATTTTGGAAGAACTGTTTAGGATTATCCTCACTTGATAATCGCCTTCTTTGGGAGCAAAGAGAGGACTGAATGCACTGATTTATTCACATTTATAAAGGTTTTTAGATTCTTCAGGTTCATTTTTTGTGCCGTACACAAAAAGAATATATATATATATGTTCATGGCATCACTCCTACATTTTTAGCTTTTGATTAAGTGTATATTGTGTCACAAAATGTTGTTGAGCTGAGTTATATTGGAAGTTACTGGAATCTTTTATAAACAAATACAACTCACAGTATTGTGCTCAGTTTTTGAACAGTGTTAAAGTATCTTCTTTTGAGAATATGCTTCAGATTTACAGCAGAGCTGTCACTTTTTGTTCAGAAATCCAGACTCCCTTTTCAGAGTAAATGATCTTTCAAATTACCAACATTTTGAGCACATTGGCCATTCAAGAAGCAAAACAATGGATTTAATCAAACATTAAAACTCCCCTAAACAATCAACTGGGAACGACTCAGAGAGAGAGAAAATGTCCCCCACATGTCAATACCTCTGCAAAACATTCCCAGTGAAATGTTATTGTAATATTCTAAATCCTTGAATAAACCCAGTTTCAGTATTTGGTATCTAACAGTAACTGATTTTCCACAAACCTCACTTTAACCATTCAGGATCACCAGATCCAGAATATTAGCAAGATGTGGATAAAACCTTGCTATATCACGGAATTGTTTCCCTATTTTTGGATATTATTTCATTATTTTTGAAATTACAAGCAAAAGAATTGAGTGACAGTGATCTGAATCACTGCTGATCTATTGAATTGTTCTTTGGCTGTTTCTGAGCTCTTCTGGAAATTTTATCAAATTCACACTTAACCTTTTCAGGTATCCTGTTAACAAATGAACAAAGAAACTAACAGCATTAAAAACACAACCATCTTGGCCTTCAAGACAGACTTCTGATACTTCCAGTAGCATTCCGATGAAAAATAATGTCAGCTGTTTGCTTTTCACTAGATAGGTCTCAGAAGAAAGAAATCTTGTCAATTTTACCTCCTCAGTTGGGCTCAGAATGTGGTTTGGGTTTAGATTCACTTGAACACATTGCATGTTAGGACATGGTGGTTTCAGGTTGAGCTTTCTTGAGAACTAACAGCCCTACTTCACAGCTCATTTTAAGCTTCATTACTATATCCTTCTCATTCCTGTTTTCTCCTTTACATGCGCATCATTTTAGGATCCATTCCAGATCGAGAATACGCAAAAAAGGTAACTCCTGGTGCAGTTAAGAAATAAAATCAAGCTTATTTTTTTTTTACTGGTTTCTTTTCTTAGTTGTATCCATCCAACTGTTGTGTTCCACACAAGCCATGAGGTTTTCTTGTTAAATGTTGTAATTAAGTGACATTTGAAGGCAGCATATTTATCATTTGCTTTGATGTCACAGCAGTCAATCTCTGTGCTATGTTTAAAATAAAAGTTGCCAAGTGAGTGATGAAAATATGAAGTCACTATGAATCATGGATTTTTGTTCTTCTGATTTGCTATTAGGAGTTTGTATTGTGTGTTTTGGCATAAAAGCAGCATTTTGTTCGAGTTGTGTTTTGTGACTGTGGTCTGCTCTGAAGGCTTTAAAACAAAAAAGATCCTCTTATTTTTCCTCAGATTGTAATTATTTCTCTTTTTTACCAAATATTTACACAGTGACATTCTTGGAGGTGGCAAAAAAAATTGAAATATCATCCAGTTTCACTGCTTTTTAATGTAATTTTGAAGGTGTAAAACTCACTGTGGGCAGTCTGCGTCCATATATGATGTATTATCAAGTTGCTTAATTTTATCAAAATAAACTTTTACAATGAACATGTTGTATTTTTATCATATTTATTGTTCCAGGTCAAATGAGCAGGTGTGACAGTAGTCTTGGACCCATGACTGACAGTTTTTTTTTTCTTTCTTAATGATAAATATTTCTACTAAATTTTAAATATGCACGACTAACACAAAATATTAGCTCAAATCCAAAGAGAATCTTACAGTAATACTAATACTGCACCTGCCCTGTCCATGTACGGGGTTCCTCTATCTTTTAGCTGACTTTGCGCTCACTCATGTGTTGCAGATTTTTAAACCTGGTGCCAAACAGTGAGAGTACTTACATGAACAGTGGTGACGTGCTGCTGATGTCATAGGCTTTGGCATACTTACTTGGTGGAACAAATAGAACAGAAAGTGGTCTTGGACTGGTATCTATAGTGCCTTCCAAGTTCATTTGACTTCCCAAAGCTCTTTACATTTGTCACGTTCACAAATTCAAACACATTCATACATAGTTGGAAGTCTAGTGTCATCCAATTTGTAATTTAGGAAACCATTCACACATTCACACACAGATGGCGCAGCATGTGGAGTATGACCTCTGCTAACTCTGTTTTTCCATTTTAAAATATTACAGTTTGATTAGAATGAAAACAAACTTTTATCCCCCTCCCAATAATGTTAGCCTGACTACTATGTGATGACCCCTGCTTTTTAGTTTTTAGGTTTGGTGTTTCTTTCAGGCTTTCAACAATAGAGATGGGCGGAGCTGATTATTCTGATGTCTTTCGCTTGGATATGGTGGGTCTAAATTATTTAGGCTGGCTTATCGAGTCTATCTCACTCCACTCGCTCCAGGAACCATGGTCAAGGCTACAACACACCTGGACCGCATACTCACCGCTGGGTCTGTTGCCCCACAAGCTCAAATGGGTTTGTTTTCCCAAGAAGTACTCCTTCCACTTGTTGATGTTGTATTGCTTGACACTTAGCTCATATTTGAGAGTAATCCAGCCAGACTTGGCCTCTGTTTTATATGTACGCTTCTTACACACACAGATTCACTCAAAAACACATGAGCCTTCTGCCCCTCGAGACGTCAATTCAACAAGGCACCAAGCTGGAGCCATAGGAACAACATTCATTTGGTGTTCATACTCTTCATGTTCCTTTTGAGTTTTAGGGCTTCCACTCATTCGAAGATATTCAGAAAAATTTTCATTTACCTGAAACCTCACAGTAATATATAATTATTGAGGGGAGTGACAGAGGGGGTGGAGGATTGATGGAAGGAAGAACACACATACACTGAGCTCTCTTCTCTCCCCCCTCTGACTCCGACTCCTTCTCTGCTCCTGTAAATGTCCATATCCTTACACTAACTTTTCTTCTTCCCCGGAATCGTTGTGCTTTACCATCCTGCAGGTTTTTCTAGGTCGCGGTGGGAGGTGCTGCTGTGGTCCTGCCTGATGCCTCCTGGCCACATTAGGAAAGGAGATCCTGTGACTTGGATCCTAGGCTGGATTTCCAAGTGCAAATCGGGACCCACAGATCACAATGGCTTCTGGATCAATAGACTACACCTACTTCTGGACCACTACACTTCACATATCCCTGGATTTACAGATTCTACATACTCTTGGACTCAGCAACACCCAGATCTTGCTACATGGAGTACAATGACCCCTGGACCAACAGAGTCCACCTGCGTCTGGATCACTAGACTTTCCATACATCTGGACTCATAGAATCCACAGACTCTGGGACTCATGAATGTTTTGTGCATTCTGGGTGAACTGTTGTTGTCATGTTTTTGTGTTCTGTACAAGTGACATCTATTGCATGTCTGTCCGTCCTAGGAAGAAGGATCCCTCCTCTGTGGTTCTTCCTGAGGTTTCTTATTTTCCCTGTTTAAGGTTTTTTAAGTTTTTCCTCACTCAGTTCGAGGGTCTAAGGGCAGAGGATGTCACATCTGTACAGTTTGTCAAAGCCCAGTGAGATAATATGTAAATTGTGATTTCGGGCTATACAAATAAAATTTGATTAGATTTTTGATTTGATTTGAAGAAACATGGTAGGAGGGGTTCAATTTTTTTTGTTATTAAATTTTCAGCTCTTCACACTGTTCTTGACATATGAGAGAACATGATCTTGACTCTTAATGGATTATAATGTTAATATGTTATCATATATTAAGTTTAAGCCCCAAAACTACTTGGTTTGGGTTATTAAAAAATGACAGCAAATTTGAAAGTATCAGTAAGATTAAAAATTAATTGTAGAAAAATTGAAATGGATTGAGATATATAGAACCTTTTCTGGGAAGGCTGGGATCACTGTGCAACTTGTGTCAGAAAAAAATATTTGAACAAAAACATGATAATTTCTGTATATATGTCATTTGTATACTTTCCCTCTTGTCACAGGACAGGAAACAGGAATTTGAATTTTACATGTCGAACCCCACCTTGCCATCAATTTAGTAGGTTATGGTCCAGCAATGTCTCATAGCTTTCTCATAGCCCATCGAGTAGAAGTGGGGTGTTGGGACACATTACTTTGCAGTCAAAGTAAGAATGGTCCCAGTGCACTTGTGGGTTTCCAAAAGTTATTCTGTGTAATAGATCTTTTTACACCTGATAGTAACAAAAAATTTCCCAGACAAACAAAAATTTGGAGCAGAAAAAAGTTGATAGCTGATTAACCAGCCAAATGCTATTGCCTTGAGTGTGTCTGTTTCCCCACAGCATCAACAGTTGAGTCCAATTTAGTTCACAACTCCACAACCACTCCAGATTTGCATAAACCAAACCAAAAAAGGAAATCAAGCTTGTAAACACCACATATTAAATAAATACACATCAGGTACTTACAGTCTGTATCTCAGACGGTCAGTTCGTGTTGTAGCAACTGGGGGTCATCCGTGATTCAACTCCAACTGGAGAAAACCACAAATCCACTGTTTCCTTTCCTTCCTCCTGGCTGGCTTGAGAGAAACTGCTGCGTTCATCAGGACTCTGCACGCAATGTCTGCCAAGGATAAGCTGGTATCCCTCTCCAACAATGAAGATTGTAAGTGTTGCAGGTGGAAAATATTTTTGGGGCTACAAAATAATGGAAAAATATTGGTGTGACCTTTCAAAGTGTATAAATATTGTTGCAAACGGATGTTCGGGGAGCTCCTCTCCCATAACCATGTGTTGTGTGAGATTCTGTGCACAGCTGAATTAGAGTGGTGACACAACCGTGTTCAGCAACACATCAACTTTATGAGGCCCAGGTGTTCGGCTGCTGTTTTATCATACATCAATTAAACAGTAAGGACACATAACCTTAATAAAACCAATAAGTTGCAATGGAAAAAAAGGAAAATTAAGCTAGGTAAGGCTTCCATCTAGAGTGTGCCACTCAATCAACTCCTGAAAAAACAACACACGTTCAGACGACACTGCATCCGACAACACAGTATGGCCTCTGTGTAATATGATGCTGGAACTTGCCTCCCTGCATGGTCAGTGGAGGCTGCACAACCACTGACATTATCTTGGTACATGCCTGAGTTGTTTCCACATGCTGTTAATAAAGGTTCATTCAGTGGAATTCATTTTGAACAGACTTTTTGTGAGCGAAGACAGCCATTTATCTCAGCTATCGCTGGAGCTTAAGCAGCTCAACTTGCTCCGTAGATGTGTTTGTTTACATGTGATCATATAGTACAGCAGGATTCCACTCAGGTACTGCAACCTCAGGTACATTATAAAATAGCAGATTTTTGCAGGTAAACTGAAAATGCAGGCCTGTCTTTCTTTAATATGTTTCCATTATTTCTTTCAATTTGTTCAAGACTGACGTTTTATGTTGTGGGATCGTGACTGAGGGCAGAGACCATTTTTTCCATTTGTTCTTTCAAACAGGGTAACAACAACTTAATAGTGATTTGGCAAAAAATGTTCTCTTCTGTGTTTCATGATGCGACTAGATCTAATTGAGGTCATCTGCACACAATAAAACACAGCCTGCTTCATTAATACTCGAATGAAAACGTTGTTTTATGCCTACAAAAAGATGTCATCAGCACAACCTCTCTGTTTTGGAATTTAAATTATACAAAAGTTTAACTCATTCTCTGAAAGGAAAAACTTCAGCTTAACTAAGTAGAACTAAGTAGATAGATGCTTTGTGGGAGGCCATATTTGTAGCATTTACATTTGGATAAGATCAGCATATTGTGGTGTGAAATGTTTATACATTAGAACATATGAATGAATCATAATTATTTTGACATAATATTAGGTGTTTTATTCAAAGTGTTTACAGTCCGTAAGGTCATCCAGTTACACAGTGTTTGATGTGTTTGTCTTGATTCTCTTGTTTCACTCCAGGTTCTGAAGAAGTTATTATTCATGCAAAAGATGTTCACTTTTGATCGCAAATACAAAAGATGTTACTTCCATTCAAATTATTTTTAAGCAAAAACATGTTGACTAAGAGAGCTCAATGAACTGCAATTTAGGAAAGTATGCAAAAAAAAAAAAAGTTAATTAAGAGAAAATCACCAACACAAGGGCTGAATTTTGGATCGCTTAAAAGGGAACTATTCAGTTTTTTGGACAGAAACTTGCAATTACACAATAAACACAAAGCACCAACAAATGATGCTGATTTTTCAATTGTCAAACCTGTTTGTTTCTTTCATAATTACAAACATTTATTGAAAGCTTATTTTCCAATCAGTGGATAGGAGATTAGAAATATTATAAGATTTACAGATAATGTGGAGAAAATGGAGAAAATGAACAAGATAAAAAAATATTACCAGTATAAATACAGCACAGATGAAGCAGGTAGATGAAATATGAGATGAAATGAGAGACAGACAAGAGGGACAGAGAGCAAATCAAATCCTTAATCTTAATGTTAATACTCAGTATTAATTACATACCTTCTAATTAATTACAACATGTTTAATAATATTTCCATATGATTAAAAGATTATCTGCTGCTTTAATTATTATAACCACCAAACATGTACATAATTAGGTTTTTTTAATTAAACTCATCCCTTCCTCTTTATTTTAATGGGGAAACTGCTTAAAGATACAGTTTGAATGATTAAAGTCAATCTGAGCTTTTCTAAACAAGACAGATCTGCTGTTTAACTTCCAAGTTCAAACACAAGCTGGCAGGCTCCTCTCAGATCTAAAATATTTAATAGTGTAGTGATCTTTAAAATTCTAATGACCATCCCCAGTTAAAATCAACTTTTTAAGCTTGCTAACATGTATATATAATGTTTTTGATGCACTACAGGACATATGATTAGCAAATGTGACTTGCTAGGTGTCAGATGAGTATCCATGTTCCTATTTTATATTTTTTCTATTATTTTTCCAGTCTCCTTTGAATAGATCGAAAAAGAGAAATGGTGAGTTTCCATGTATTACCAAAACATCCAATCGTACTTAGGCACAGCACGGAACAACTGGGCCAAGTGTGAGTTAATTGCCTCTCTATTATTGAGCAAGGTACACTGAAGGTGAACATTCACACTAGTGCAGCAGGCGAGCAGCAGAGCGATGGCTGGAGCTAGCGGTGGAGAACAGGTAGAAAGCATAACTCTTTACACATCCAGCAGTTACGGAACAACATAAGCATTTATGTGTCATTCAACACTCTCTGCATTAAACTTTCTCATAAATTTTTAGGGTCCAATAATAGATGTTTTGATGCACATTTTGATATTCTTATCCCTATCAAATGCTGAAATTATGATGATTTCAAATCAAATGCAGACTATAGCTTTAAGGAAATTTTGTTTTTGTTAAGAACTTAATAACTATATACAGCACTTAAATCTGAATTATAGTCATATGTTTTGAGACAGAATTTAGATATCACATTAACTTTGGGTTGGAAGCATTTTTTGCAGAGTAATTAAGATGTCTGTTGGATAGTTCAGCTGTGGTGGAGCACTGTGATCTCAGATTGCTCTTGTGAATCCTTAAAGTTAAATGCTTACATAATCAAAGCTAGTTGCTTAATGCTTTGAACGTAAGTTATGTGCATACACAACAAATACATAACATTGATTTTAACCATGTTTTTCATATAGTTAAGTAACTGTGATGCCAAAACCTAACAAACTTAGTCTCAGTCTATGAGAGTAGTTCAGTAAGACAGTCACCTCACGTTTGTTATTTATGTTTCTCATAAAGTGGTTTTAATCTAATGCAGAAAGTGCAAAAGTTGTGTGCAGTTCATATGCCGACCCAATAAGATCATATTGGAGGGACATTTTTGGCTGTTAGTTACGTGCTCTGCTGTGTTCAGCAGCTCACCTCTGACTGTGTCTACTGTTTGATTCTGAGCATAGTGTTGGGATCTTTTTCATTTAAAACGGCTGGAAATCTGAGTCGAGTCAGCATAACTGTCGCTGGTCAGTCTCTGCAGAATTATCAGGAGTCATTTCATCCTTTGTTAACATAAAACATTAGTTTAAGCAGCCATGAACTGTTAGTTCAGAACTGCTTACTACATTATATGCTTTAGTATTCACTTTATGAAGGGTTCACATCAGATGCAAACATGGGTCACGGAGGGATTATGAAATAAAGAGGGAAAATTAATTTAGTTGATGACTCTGCTATACGTCTCAGCTCATTAATAGTAAGGCATTTTAATGCACAGATTATCATCCAATCTGCATTCATCAGCATAGTTAAACAGTGGAATGAAGAGCTGAGGTTTAACAACCCCCAGAACAGTCTCCAGTGAAAGAGAAAAGAGGAAAGGAAGAGCATTAAAAAGCTCCAGGTGCTCTAAAGTGTTTTTTATAAGATGGCTAAGTGGTGTTTTCAGGGGTGTGCGTGTGTGTGTATATGTGCTGAAATTCTTGATGGATTCTGGCAAAGATGCCAGGACAGCAAGACTCAGAGTGCAGATTTGACAGTTTTTATTTGTGTGTGAAATTGTGAAGTTGGGTGTCAAACAGAGGTGAGAGTGATGGCAGAAACCAAAGAGCAACTGTTACAGCAAAGAAGGAAGACACTCTGTCAGCTCACATCAGACTTTTACAGTTTTATGGGAAGGAGAGGCTGTTCAACTGTAAATTAAAACTGAAATCATTGTTTATTAAAAGACAATTAGATGCAAAAATCACATTTAGTGAAACACACTGTAAAATGAATCTGTTAAAAAACTTACTTTAACTTTAGACTTGGATAGAGTATGATGTTTGATGGATAATGTATATACAGTATAATACAGTGTGTGTTGAAGACTTGCTGTAAAGCCCTCCAAAGTGGATTATTGTCCCTGAGGGAAGTTTGATAGTTGTTTAACATGAAAACATCTTCAGACATGAGACCTTTTACTGTATACAAGTGTGTTTTGTATTGACACCATAGGAGATTTAAAAGACAGTGTAAGACTTTAATTGCTAAGAGCTGTTGTTCTTACGGCACTAAGATTTAGCATTGAAGTTCAGCAGCTTCACGTAGGGTGGAACAAACTATAGCTTCAAGCGTTCTAATTTGCACTTTTCTGATGGCAGAATCCTTATCCAGCTGTCTGCTGAGATAAAAGTAGAAAGTAGACAATTTTAACATTAATTTCACAGCAGACTGACAAGATCATCCTCTCTCTGGTGAGATTCTTCTTGAACCAGACAAATCACCACAGTGAAATCTGTGCAATGCCAAAGAAACTGTGTTTTGCAAGTGTTCTGTAACGGGTGTGAGAGCGGACCCAAGAACAGCACAAATCTAGACCGGCACAGTTCAGAACTTTATTTACAATGTTCAGGAGTTCAAACAGACGACAATCAGGAAGCCTGGTCAGCGAGCACAGTCTAAGTTCAGAATGGGGCATGAGTCTCCGGAGAGGAAGTCCAGGCAGACAACAGTCAGACAGGGAGCGGGCAGATGCAAAGTTCAAAGACAGAAGGTAGGTCAGGTTACCGGGGCAGAGACGAGGAGACAAAGTCAGGGGCAGAAGGCAGGTCAGGTACCAAGAGATCCGTCCAGAACAGAGTGCTGGAGAGTAGTGCATGACGCGACGAAATTCTGGCAGAGAGTGAGTGTGGAGGAGCTGGTTAAGAGCCGACTGGGGGGAACAGGTGAGTCTACTGATCTTGATTAGGGCAGGCAGGTAGAGTAGGTTGGTAAAGGGGAAAACCAGGAGTGGACTGTGACATGTTCTTAATCAATATAGTAGTGCCTGTTGTGCAAAGTTGTTTTAATCTCAATTCGTTTCCGCGTTGATTGCGGCTCCTAACTTGCAAAGTTAATGACATCCTGTCTATGTGGATGGAAATTAGCTGGTGTAAAACATTGAGCTGTGGTTAAAGAACAAGCACATCCTGGTTTAGGGTTCATCCTTATGCATCGTCTTTGAATTATGAAACCTATGAATCCTACTACAATATGGTCTTAACAATTTAACAAATTTTTCCAACACAATGTGACATGATTCATGTTAAATGTGCAGTACATGAGCTAATTTCCTGGGAGTTGGAAGGGTTGATAGTAATTTGACACAGTAACGTGAGAGCAGTGTTTGACCACATAAACCAAAAAACCAAACAAATTACTGACCCATGTGACATAGACGTTTGTGATCATGTTATATTTTAACAAATACATAAAAGAGTTTCAGCTCTGTTTGTAGCTTCTAAAGCAGATATTTTACACATTGCAGGAGTTTCCATACATGTTTGTGGCCTTGTACTCATGTACAAAACATGATTTTCTCTAACCAGAAGAAAACCTAACCTGGCCGGACCTTTAACAAAATTCTTACATAAAATTGTAAACTGAAACATAAATCAAATTTATAGATTAAACATGTCAGATGTTAACAAATTGATGTTTGCAGCAACACAATGCAAAAAATCGCTGGATGAAACTAACGTGGTAAACGGTAAATGAATATAATAAAATCTAGATCCATTGGAAGGTCAATAAAATTAATCACTTTCGGAAAGGACTTTCGGCAATAAAGTTGATCCCTTTTGTTAAGTATTTTGAAGTGGGTACAGCCAAAATTAAAATATTTCCCTCACCAACTACTCACAGCCCCCACCACACACTCTGATATTTAATCTACATTATATTTGTTTTTTACTGTTGTTCCTCAGTTCTTTAGAGGTCTGCAGAGACAAGTGGTCGCAGCAAAATTGGCGCTACATTGTTTACAGACCAATGCAGTCATTATGTCCTTTAATGGGGTGACCCAGCACTCCACAGCAACTGCACAGCAGAACCTTTAACACTATCTTACAATTGTTTAACAGACAGCGAAATTCAGAGAAAAAATTGCTGATGTGTTGTTCCAAAAGTGAAGTCAAAAGTCACCAATTCACACCAAAAGTCATTGTATGACCATCAAAATGGAAAACAGGTTTAGACCAAACTTCCGTCAGTTAATGTAGTTTAGAGACATCCCTCCATGAGAAAGAACAGATCAACAGAGTTCAAAAAAATTGTATTGTATTAAATTGTATTAAAAAGGCAGACCTTCCTTGACAGGTTAGGACAGTTTTGAATCGTGATGCAATCTTTATACAATCAAGGAATTTCTCTGTAAACCCCCAGGTTTGCACATTGGAATGAAGTTTGTAGTCATCCACACAGAATATATGTATAGAGGTAATATACTACATTGTAGCATATTTACATCCCTGTTTCCAGGTTGGGATGAGTGTAAAATGTAAATAGAAACAAAATGTGATGATTGCAAAACAAATAAAGCCCATATTTATGCAATAATAGCACAATAGACAATATATCAAATGTTAAAACTGAGGAGTGTCATGTTTTGTTTTGTTTTATTTTTGGGGAAAATGATATCCTCATTTAGAATTTGATCCCAAAAACCCATTTCAAATAAGTTAGGACGGTGCCAACAAAAGACAGGAAAAGTTGTGAAATGATAAAGCAAAAAAGTGATAAAACATCTCTAAATTTAATTATTAATTAGGTTAACTGGCAACAGGTTTGTAACATCAAAAGTGCTTGCAAAGAGGCTTCTTGAAGATCCGGAGGGGTTCACCACTCTGTGAAAGACTGCTCTGGCAAATAGCGCAACAATTAAAGAATGATATTTGCCAATGTTAAACTGCAAAGAATCTGGACATTTCTAGAGCACATAATACCAGTAAAAGGTTCAGAGAACCTGTAAAAATCTCTGTACACGTTGGACCAAACCAAAAACCAATATTGGACAGTTGTGATCCTCAGGCCCTCAGACAGCACTGCATCAAGTACAGACAGAATTTTGTTGTGATTTAACTGAATGGGCTAGGAAACACTTCCAAAAAAACTATCTTTGAAAACAATTCATCACTGCATCCAAAAATGCAAGTTAAAACCCAACCATGCGACAAGAAAACCATAAGTAAATGACCATCAGATAAGCAAACCACCCTCTCCGGGCCTGATCTTATTTAGGATGGACTGAGGTGAAGTAGAAAACTGTCCTGTAGCCAGACAAGTCAAAATTTTTAATTCTTTTTGGAATTAATGATTGCCATATCCTCCAGGCTTGCACGGTTCAAAAGCTAGCCAACCAAACTACTGAGCATCTTAAGTCTGCATTAGGCAAGAATGGGAAAACATTCCACATTCAAAATTATAGCAATTGGTGTCCTCAGTTTACGGACTGTGTTTAAAGGTGAGGTGATGCTTTTCCAACTTTTTTAAAAATGTGTTGCAGGTATTGAATTCTAAATGTGGGTGCAAGTTTCAAAAAGAGTGAAATTGCTCACATTCAGCATTAGATATGCTGTCTTTGTGCTATTCGATGGAATGTGAGGTTTCAGTGTTTTGGGACATTTTACACTTTGTTACAAATTTTTTTGAAAGGGGGTTGTATTTTATTTAGGGGTTAATATCAGTATTTTCCAATATCTGAACAGAAAGGAAATTATTAAAATGAGTAAAATGAGAGCAAAATTTGGATGTCTCGACTACAGTAAATGGACATAGAGTTATACTTTCAAGTTCATCTGACTTCTGAAACAGCTTTATGTTTGTCACACTCACCCATTCACACACATTCATTCATTCATGGGCGTAAGTGTAGTATCATTTAAGTGTCTACAGAGCTACAAAGCACAACATAGTTATATGGCGCTGCTGTGGCCTTTTTCAAATCAGTAATTGCTTGTCATCACGTCTACTTCACATATAATGCCCCCCCCCCCAATATAAATTGCATCCCTGCTCCACTTATCCCATCGATTAAGACCAAGTGATTGCACATGGCCATCAAAAGAGGAGCGTTGTTGAAAAATAATTTTTTTCATTTCCTGACACAAATGCACCACTTTAACTTAAACAATACACCCCTTTAAGCAAAATGCTGAGCAAGTCCACCTACGTAATTCTCTTTTCAGCCTTTTAACATCAAAGGTGAGACCTCCCTGTTGTAAAACAGACTACTAAATGTGATTATTTTTGTGCCCTCTGTTCAGTTGTAAAATTAATGCATACATAAAATGTATGTGGACCTGGCAACGATGCAAAGTAGATCAGCTGTCTTTGTTCTCTGCACTCATGCGTAAGCCCACAATCTATTTCTGATACAGCGAAGCAAGATCTGAGGTTTGTAATGGGATAAGATGAGCTATTTATGTCTAAAAGCCAGAACATCACACGATATACTTTATTTAGCACTGCACTCTCAGTGTTTGACACACTGCTGCAAAATTGGATTTGGGGTGTAATATAAATTCATCTTCATTCGTCTTGGTGCCACATCAGAGTAAAAACCCCGGCATGTCAAAAGGGCAATTCACAAGAATGGAGTCTGACAATACCTTTTCAGAATACACCAAAGAGATATTCACAAGAACATAATGACATGCATGAAACTCAAACAGCATGCTGCAGAAAACAAACATTTCCCTTTTTTTCATTAATAAAACAACATTTGGACTAAATTGACTCTGAGTTTTGAATAAAAGAGACAACGCTCAATCTCTCCTGCAGGGTGGAATCTCAGATTTCATATGCACATTATATCTTGAGGTTTGTTTTTATACCTAAATGTGCTCAAGAATTTGCATGAATAAAATGTCTACTAGCGAACATCTGCACAGCCAACTAATGTTCATTCTGATGTGCCACAAACTTGACTTTGGAACCAAATGGGAGTGTAGCCCCGAGTGTTTGCTGTGCCATGTACTGATTGTGGTGAAATCTTCTCACAGCCCAATATATAAGCTAAATTTTTTTATTTTCATTTTCATCTTTTGGTCATGTTAACATTTTGTCATTTTTTTGTGAAATTGAAAGTATGGTGGTATTTTCATGGTTATGGGTGTATTTCTTGTTTAGCGCATGTTTTCGTTTATCATGTCATGTCATGTCATGTATTGTTCCTTTTGTCATTCTAAGTGGCTTTAGTTATCATTCTGATTTTCTAGTGTGTGTCCTGAAATTCATTGCTATTGCCTGTGTGTCAGGGTCTGCTAGTGTCATGTGTCTGTTGTTAGGGTCAATCAGTGTTTCCGGTCTTATGTTGAAGTTTTGCTTGAGTCTTATTCCCCATGTCCTGTCAAATGTTGTCCGTCAGGTGTGTTCGATTACTCCCTCTCCCTAATGTGTCTCACCTGTGTCCAATTGTCTACCTCTTCCTCGTGTACTTAATCCCCATGTTCCCTTCCTCCTGGGCCAGATTGTCTTGTCTACCTAGCGAGTAATCCAGTGTTTTTCCTTGTAAATTTCCTTGTGTCTGCTCTGTATTCCGTGTTTCAATTACAGAGTTTGCCTTATCCTTATCTGTGCTCTCCCATAATTTGAATTCCTGGTTTTGAACTTCATTATTAAAATGACTACCGAATTAGAAAGCTCCCTGTGTGTCTCTGCATTATTGGATCCCCCAGACCTGGTACCTGATACTGTGTTTATTTCTAGTGTTTCCTAATGTGAAGTTTATAGGTTCTGTTCTTCCTTGTTTTTTTTCTCAATTCAAAATACCTTATGGGTTTCACCTGTGTCTTCTTGTCTGCCCCATCCTGGTGTGTCCAATTATATCCACATGGACTAAAATACACACCATGCTTCCTCAATAGTTGTATAGTGTGAATATTTTCATTTCCTATTTCATTTCATTTCCAGTATCATCAGCTATTTTAAAAAAAAATGTGACTGCTGTAAATTATGACGATGAGATAATATGGCCTCGAGTGCCCAGCTGTCTTCTTTGAAATGCAAACTTAAAAAATCAAAAAACTGAATCTGCAATTTACCAGAAACAAAGGACCGTCAAGTCACATGAGGACAATAGCGGGTACATTGAATTTGTGAATTTTTTGTGCCATTGTTATTGAGATCCATTTCTAGAAAGCAATTTGAAGACTCACGGGCAAATAATAAATGTCTTTGTCCCAAGCGCTTGTTTTGTGTTTGCAGACACTAAAGAGGTTTTTCTCCATTTCCTCGGTCCCCTAAGATCTGTGAAAGCCTGTTGTCTGGCGGGGGCCAGTGCTCTCTGATTCACTGGCTAAACACGTTCACACATCCAATGTGCTGGTTTCACAGCTGCTCCGGTGTGGCCACATAGAAAATGGGCTCTGATCAGACAGGCCTGAAAAGGTTCAGAGGTTGAAATGTGTCCAAAAACACATAGGTTTCCTCCAGGCTGTCTGCCAACATCTGAGCCAAACTTTTATTGATTTGTGGCATTATCTTTCATTATCTTTCATGCCTCACATGGTCAAGTGTAAAACACGAAAACTAAATCTGACAGATTTGGACACACACAAGCACACTAACACTTAAAGTGACAGTACGCCCCGATCCTGTTCTTTCGTACTTCTAAAAGCGGTCAACACACAAGATAAGGATAAGAATGCTGCGTTCACACACTAACCAACTCATGTTAGTCACAAAAAAATGGAAAATTTGATTTATCTTATGGTATACATAAACATACACACACACACAAATATACTGAAATACTCACAGACACACAATAAATGCCCATTTGCACACCCAAATTATGCACACCAACCCACCCATGCACATTTTTCTGAAGCTTGTTATGCCAGGCTTGAGTGGGCTGTGTAGCCTAAAGCTCTTTCTGTATCCTCAGGCACCTCTGTCCAAACATCTGACTGCTGCATCTATCCAAACACTGATAACCCAAATCATCCACTTCAACCATACAAAGACTGATAGGGCTGATATACATCTAAGAAATGCCACCTGAAAAATATTCTGGGCCAGATTTTTCATGACATTTTTCACAAGTTAGATTTATTCTGTTAGGTCTCTTTTTTTTAAAAATACAAACAAGCTGAAAGCCCTCTGCTTCATATTCATTCAAGTGCCCAGACACTCAGTCTTCGACTGCAGCCCATTGAACAGCAGCAGCCTGGGCTGCGCTGTGCAGATGAGGTGGCTCCCTCATTAATAGCTGTTGTTATTACTCAGGCAAGTGTGGTTTTCAAAGATGGAGTGGTAATGTCACGGCTGGTGTGTGCAGCAGCTACAGGAGCAAGACCAAAATCCTAAATGATGATGGAGAGAGAAGTGGTGCAGAGCAGGTTTTTTTATTTTTTATTTATTGACAGTAAGCAGATGGAAAGCAGGCAGGCATGAATCCTGGCAGTAAATTTGAATATAAAAAGCAGAAACCAACAGAATATCTATGATGAAATAGTGAAGCGTGAGTTAGAATCGACTTGGAAAGTTTGCTGTTAGAGTTTGGTGGCACCGTTTAGGACGAAATGGAGAAAATATAAATTTGCACACTTGCAAATCTCAGTACTAAAATCATCACTTCATCTGAATTCATCCTGAGATAAACTCCAGACTCCAGCAGTACAAACCATTAAGGTTTAATTAAAGCAGCAGCCGTGCAGTGAGCATGATGGCTGTGTGGCCAGTCTGCTGCAGTTCAGTCTGCGTTGCTGCTGTTCTACATGGAGTTTGTCTTATGACAACGATAGCTCAGTGGTTAATGTCACTGATGTCGGTACGGGAGATCGGGGTTCAAACTAGGTCAGGGGGCATGAATCCAGTTGGGCCTTTGGTCCTTAGTGCTACTTGCCATGTATGCAAAGAGTGAGCGAGACATCGACTCACTGATCCACATCACCAGGATCTAAAGCAATGACATGTCATTCAGGCTAGACACGTGTAGCTGAATGATATCAAAGACAGGCAAGATGATCACAACTGAAGGGGTTGAACTACGAGAAGGTACCATAGCCGATGTTCAGGACAGCTACCCCTTCGTTTAACGAACTGGAAGTGCTCACCAGGAGCCAGAGTGAGTACAGGGAGGCCAGTATTATGTATTTACGGAGATGTGGCTGTACGATCTGATACTATACTCCACCGTGACTCTCCCCGGGTTCCACATGGTCCAAGTGGACAGAGACACCACTGGGAGCGATAAGAAGAAAGGAGGGGGGCTCGCCTTTTTCGTCAACAACCGGTGGTGTCACCTCGGACACATCACCGTAAAAGAGCGTGTCTGTAGCGCGGACAACGAGCTACTTGCCACTGGTTTTCGTCCATATTATCTGCCATGGGAATTCACCAATGTTGTCACCATTACTGTTTACATTCCTCCATCCGGGAACGCCGAAGCGACGTGTGACATCATCCACAACGTAACTGCGGGGCTTCAGACTAAACACGCTGAAACCTTGATCACCATCACTGGGGACTTGAATCATGCCTGTTTCTCCACCACCCTTCCCATCTTTCATCAGTTTATTTCATGCACCACCAGAGAAAATAAGACTTTGGACCTGCTGTATGCCAATGTTAAGGAGACATACAACTGCACTGCCCTGCCCCCAGTCGGCAGGTCAGATCACAACCTGCTCACCCCATCATACAAGCCTGTTGTTCAGCAGCAGCCTGTCACAGTATGAACAGTGAGGAAGTGGTCTCCTGAGGCCATGGAGACACTGAGAGGAGCACTGGAGACCACCGACTGGAATGCACTCTATGAAACCTCATGGTGAAGACATTGATGGCATTGAGGACTGTGTCTCTGAGTACATCAGGTTCTGCATGGACAACACCATTCCCACTAAAGTGGTCTGCTGTTACCCAAACAACAAACCCTGGGTAACCAATGAACTAAAGGCTTTTCTCAATAGGAAAAAGAGGACTTTCAGGGATTTCAGGGCAGGGGACCGGGCAGAACTCAAAGAGGTACAAAGGGAACTCAAACGCAGACTCAGAGAAAGTAAGGACACCTACAAGAAGAAACTGGAGGAGGAGCTGGGGAGGAACAAGGCAAAGGATGTTTGGAGTGGAAGGAGAAAGATCACCGGCTTCCAGAGGAAAGGTGGAGGATGAGCAGTCAAGGGGAACACACAGAGGGCAAACTAGTTGAACCAGTTTTTCAACAGGTTCGATTCCAGCCACCCCTCCTCCAACAGCCCTCACACTCCACCATGACCCCCAGCGCCCACAGGCCCACACAAACCTCTACTTCAAACACCTCACTGCCCCATCACAGCCAACCCCCACCTCCACCCCCAGGAATGGACAACACATCACAGCCCAACATGTGACGAGAGAGTTGAAGAGCACCTCCAGCACCTCTTCAACCTGAGCTTGCTCCTCCAGAGAGTCCCAGAAGACATCCTGCCTGATCCCAGTGCCCAAGACGAATCATCTGACTGCGCTGAACAACTACAGGCCCATAGCACTTACCTCCCAAATTATGAAGGTCATGGAGAGGTTGCTCCTGGCACATCTCAGACCACTGGAGTACCCATCACAGGACCCGCTGCAGTTTGTCTACCAGTCCCATGTCGGTGTAGATGATGCCATCATCTGTCTACTGCAGAAGGCATATTCTGCACTGGACAGATCCAACACCACTGTTGACATCACCTTCTTTGACTTCTCCAGCGCCTTCAACACCATCCAGCCCAGGCTGCTGAAGGTGAAGCTGTAGGACATGCGGGTGGATTCTCCTCTGATTGCATGGACGGGCAGACCGTAGTTTGTAAGATTACAGCACTGGGTGTCTGAATGTATGATCTGCAACATTGGGGCTCCCCAGAGAATGTGCTGTCCCCCTTCCTCTTCACCACCTACACTTCTGACTTTCAGTACAGTACTGAGTCGTGTCACCTGCAGAAATTCACAGATGACACGGCCATAGTTGGTTGTGTGGAGAGTGGACGGGAAGATTACAGGAGTACAGGAACCTGGTGGATAGATTGGTGCGTTGGTGCGGTGAGAACCACCTGCAGCTGAACATCATGAAGACGAAGGAGATGGTGGTGGACTTCAGGAGGAACAAGCCCCCACCCTCTCCTGTCTGCATTAATGGGACTGATGTGGGACTGATGCTAGAATCTAGCCAGCGTAAAGGATATTCAGATGCAGAGATTATTGAAGCTGTCATACACACTGTAAGTTCAGGCCTACACCTGAGGGCGATGCTGGAAATAAAAAGAGAACTGACACTCCCTATGCTCAAGACCATCGTCCGTGGTCACTTTAAAGTGGACTCCTCTTCAGATCTGCTGCATCGGGTGATGAACATCTCACAAGACCCAAAGGAATCTGCCCAGAACTACCTTTTCAGAGCAATTGAACTGAAAGAGAAATTATTAAGGAAAACAATGAGGACAAAAGTGAGACATGTAGTCCAGAGCTAATTCAGAGAAAATTTCTCTGGTAGACACATGACTTTTAAGTTTCATCTTAGACCTTACCTTAGTGATCCTGCTTTAAAATCGGAGGTATTAATTGAGCAAGTAAGTGCAGCTGCAAACTCAGAGTTGGAAAGACAACAAAAATTGAGAAAAGAAGTCATGAGTACACTCCCAGGAGTCAGTGACTTCCAACCTCTTTGTCAAGAAAAAATGGAAGTTAGAGAAGACAGAATTGAAACGGTCAACAGCAGGGAGATTGTGAAGAAGGGCAAGAGAGAGCAGACTGGGATCAAAGAGCAGGAAGCTGGTACTAGTCAACTTATAGAAGGATTGAAGGCTGAATTGCGCAGACACTCTTTTAGGTGCAGCCAGGAACGTCACCTCTCCAGAGGCTGCAGAAGGAATAGGGAGCAGCAGGGAAATGGGAAAGACCTGCTGACCCAAGACCCTAAGTAGCACCTGAGTCCACATCAAGTCCCACCAAGCAAAGCACTGTTTCCCTGCACACACCTCCTCCAGCTACAATAGCCAACTACTTACCATCTCGACGTAAGGCAAAAGTCCTGAATCTGATTGGTAAAAGACATTTTGTCCACTGTCAGCTTGATAGCATCCCAGTGGAAGCATTATGGGACTCCGGAGCCCAGGCATGTCTCATTAATGAAGAATAGAGAAAAGTGAACTTATCACATCACACAGTGAGACCTCTGGATGAAAGTCAGAGTCAGTGACACTGATAGGGCTAGCTGCCAACCAGACACAAATCCCTTACTTGGCTATAATGTCATCAATGAAGTATTAGTTATCAGGAAAGTGTGTAAAGCCTTTGCAGTAACATTCAAACTAGCACAGACAGTGTTTAAACTAATCCAGACCTTAGGTAGTGATGGAGATGTAGGAATTGTACACCCAATAAGATGAGAATCAACTTAGTCGCTGAACAAGTCACCATTGTGTATGTTAAAGCTAACACTACATCTCAGTTTAGAGGTCAGGATCTTCTTTTCAACCATGGAGAAGAGTTTACTCTCCCAGAGGGTGTCACTATTGAAGAGGGTTTCATTACTGTTCCTAATGATAGATTAAAGTATGTCCCAATCCCTACTGCTAACACAAATAGGCAGTACATTACCTTAAACCAGTGCACAGTTCTTGATCACCTACAAATAATTAAGACCAATTATGCATATTATGTTAGGACAGAACATGTTAATGTAAGTGAGGGAGAACACTGCAAGGAAACAGAGTGGCAAAGTAAAAACCGAGAGGAACAGTCCAGTAAAGGGTGGCAAGCCATGAACAACGAAACCAATGCAGCGGAATCCCCAAGTCAACCCCAGTCACCTAACTGATGAACAAGAGACTGGAAGAAAGTTACTGAGGAAGGAATGTCATGCATTTTCCTACAATGAAGATGACATAGGTTCAATTCATTCTTTGAAGCTCCACATCACCCTTCATGACACAACCCCAGTAAAAAGGACATACTGTCCTGTTGAACAGGGGCTGGATACACATCCCCAGTAGTGTGCGTACGGAAAAAGGATGGAATTTTAAGACTGTGCTGTGACTACAGGGAGTTGAATAGAAAACCAGTCCCTGGTCACCACTCCTTCCCTCACATTCAGGACATGCTCGACTCTCAAACTGGTTCCCAATCGCTGTGTTGGATCAGGGAAAAGCTTACCATTAAGGGTTCCTGGACGAGGAAAGTCAACCCTTGACTGCTTTTTTAACACTTTGGGGACTCTACAACTGGGTTAGAGTCCCATTTGGCTTGAGCTCAGCACCCACAAAGTTCCAGAGAAACGTGGAAGTGTGTTTAGTGGGCTTGAGAGACGTCATGTGGCAATCATACTTGGATGATAACCTGGTCCACAGCCCAAGCTTTAAAGATCATGTTGACCACATGAGAACCTTGTATCAAAGGTACCAGAAAAACAGTGTAAAAAAGTCAGTCAATGCAAGTGTGAAGTGTTTAAAAGAAAAGAGAGGTTTCTTGGGAGGTTGGTGTCTGGAGAGGGCTATACAATGGACCCAGGTGAAGTATCTCCAGCACAAGCATTAAAGGAGAGGGTGCCTGCCACCACTGGAGATATGAGACAAATGATGGGTTTTCTCTCTTATTACAGAACATACATACTGAACTTCACCAAATTAACACAGCTACTTTCAGCATCTCCTATACAATGGACAGACAGCCACTCAATTCTCTTCTTGATAAACTGACTGAGGGGTTTTTGGGGCACCCAGACATGACACAACATTTTGTCCTCCTTTGTGATGCCTCTCAAGAGGGGTTGGGAGCAGTTCTCTATTGGAGTCAGAATAACAAGATGGTAGGATGTGACTCCACCTGAGAAAAAATATCATATGGACTCAGGGAAGCTAGAATACTTGGCACTGAAATGAGTCATATATGAGTGTTTTAAGGATTACCTATAGGGGTTACCTATAGTGTCTATACAGATAATAACCTCCTGACATACATTTGGTCAACAGCCAAGCTTAAAACAACAGGCCACAGGTAGCTTGCTCAACTGCCAGATTTTAACTTTTCCATTAAGTACCGACAAGATGAAAACAATGGGGCACCGAGAGGACTCTAAGCTTGATCAGAGACAAATTTTACTGGGTCTGTATGCAACCTGACACCGAACACTTAAATGCATGAGTGTATGAAGGCAAAACAACCTCGATAAGCAACATGAGCACCCCTTGTTCCTATTGTGACTGCACGCTAGTTTGAGCTAGTTTCTTTAGACTTCTTGAACTTAGAGACCTGTAAGCAAGGATTTGAATATATCCTAGTAATAATGGATCATTACACATGATTTGCAGAGGGCATTTACAACCAAAAAAAAAGTCTAACTCTACAAAGGCACCAAAGACACTATGCTTCAGAAATTGGCTGCATGAACTTTTTTCAGTTATTCATATGGCAAAACTTTGATTTAATGGCTGGAATTATGAATATAAAGCTGCAACACTGGTATATACTGATCAGAGATTTTGTGTCTTCAACACATGATCAAAATCAACCTTCAGCCATACATTCATCACCAGACACTTATTTCCCTGTCTGTGTATGTGTGTGTTTGTGAGTGTGTGAAGGTTTAAATTGGGGTTTGTGTTGTTGTTCGTTTTTTGTTTTTTTTTGCAATTTTTTATATAAAACATGAAAAAAAATATGAATCACTCCTGATATGGTCGCTATTTAGATCCAATAACTCCTCTGCTAACTACGCTTGGAGTCACGAAAGCTACAGACAAAGATAATTGCAGAGACAGTATGGTGTGATTATATGCAGCGGTTTAATCCTAAAGAAAACACTGACAGCATTAATTATGAAGTATTATCAAATAATCATAAAATTATTGATTCTTTCAGTCCTGCAGTCCTTTCACTCAGTGATTGCTTAAAATTGCCACAGTGAGTGCACAGAGGTCTTCATTATGAACATTTAGGATGTGTACAGACATATGTCTCTAACTTTTTGTGTTGACTACACACGACACACTATGGAATACATCTATGCATGTGTTAAAGGTGACCTTCAAATAGATCTCGGAACTAGTAAAGAGAGAAGTGTTACTTGCCTGTAATATTTGCAGTTTTTCTGTCCTGTAGATGTGTGTTTCAGAGTATATTTGGGGATTAACAAAGCAGTGTGATGTGTGCTTCAACAGCACTTCCAAACACTGGAATAACACAACAATAACAAGGATAACTATAGTTAGCAAAGATAATGAAATTGAGCATAAGTAATAAAAACATGGATCACTGTATGCAATGAGCCGAATATAATTTAGACTGGCCAAACAATGCCTTCTCAGTGTGTTGGGTTTTTTTTCAACTATAACTAATCTAACTGATAGTCTGACTGTAAATGTTACTCCAACAAACTTTTGCATCACATTAAAAAAACAAATCTTGACATTTTGCAAATTGAAATCATAACTATAAGGTCTTGAGCAATCAGCCACAGTGGATCATAATAATATTTCAGTGTAATTACCAGCAAAAGTAATTAGGTTTTTCCCTGATCCGCCTCAATATACCTGACCCTGTTGTGCTGAACTCGTCACCTTATAATTGGACTGGGAAAACAGTGCTGTCACAGCCTCCATCATAAATGACAGGCTTGTCTTCTTTTCCACTGAGCTTCTGCCATTGGCAATAGCATGATAGCAAGACCAAAAAAATGAAGTTTTGTCATTGCAACTGACAGGAACCAGCTGAGCTTTTGGATAAAGAAAAATTGCACATTAATCACATGACTGGGTCAGGTTGGTCAAACCAGTGTTTGCCGTGCCATGCTGTTGCACTGCAACTTCTTCAGTCGGTCAAATATTCAAGTGATAATGTGTGATAAACATATCTGAGTACATATGCAATTTTTTTTTTTATAGTTTGCCTGTCTCATACAGATTCAATTTGATTCAAACCTTTACTTCAACAAAAAAAATCTTCTTTTTTGTATTGTTAACATAAAATGCTATAAAAGTTCTGCTGGATTTTATTTGAATGAACTGAATGCAAATGTTATCAGGCCAACTGTGTCATATTTGAATTGTGTGATACTCAGTGGACCAGGTCCTAATTTTATTTGAAAGACAATATATCATGGTATGTCTCTCTAACCAAAGATGACAGCACAAACGTTGCACTGGCAAATAAAAAATAAATCAGCCAAGGACTCAATTGAAATCGGTCCCTTTGAACTCTGATGTCTGATGTTATTTTGTGAAGGAATATGATTCAGGAATATCCAAATCTGTGTCATTCTATTCACTTTCAATCAAATGCCATCAGCAAAGCCAAGCATATCCCTGCTTTCATCCTTTTGATCAGAAGGAAAAACAATTTATACCTTTTCATTTCAGAGGCAGTGTGAAATGAAAACAGAGAAAAGGAGTGTCAGTAGAAAGGGCACAAGACATTGAGAGATGGGAAACGATGGGGTGTAAGGAAATGCATGAAAAGCACTGAGCAGATTTCATTAGAGTGATCCATCATAAATTTGCCCAGCACACACCACGTGCATACACACACATACAATTAAATACCTCAAAGAAGAACATTCCACAGCTACTAAAAGCTGATAACTTATTCGGTTCTTTTGTAGAATTGAATTTAGTCAACAGATTTAAACATAAGCTTCAAGCTTTGATAGGATGTATGGGTATCACCATATCCCTGGCAGAGCAGCCATCTTAACATTACTGCAACCAGGGTTTTGTCAGATTAACTTTCATGTAGAGTCAGCTACTGAATACACATTTCAGGGTCGTTTTTGTAATTGGTAATCTGTTGGGTTGCAGTGAAACAATAATTTTGATATCTCAGTATATTGATATCTACTGAACCTAGACATTCTTATGTTTCACTTTTTTAAAGTCAAAGTAACGGTAATGGTGTCAGGAATGGAAGACTAAAGACCAGTCTTCTTTTACCTCAAGAAGTGGAGCACTTTAATGATGGCTTTCAGACAACACAGTATGAGATGACTAAAGCAGCGCACTGGGCACAGAGCACAGCAATGTCACGTTGACATTGTGCCTGAAAGGGTTTTAAAAATCCAAAGAGTATGGTCCATGGTCCGTAGGACATGGGGATTAAGACAACAGAATTTCAAAATAAAATGGGGAACACAGAATCTTAACATTACCTGACCCTGACAAATATGTATTATAACCAATGTGTCTTCCCAAATTAAATAATAAAATGTACTCTATAGTGATTCATGTTCATTTGTAAGTAACATCATGAAGTTTTCCTTCCTCTCGCTTTTTTTTTTCTCGCAATTGTGTGATGATAATGACTATCCATGATGCATTTTTGATGCATGATGTAGGATTTAACATTTCATACTATCCAATCGGACAGCCCTACAATATGGTGAACATTATATATAGAGCATTGAATACGACAGCTATAAGACATACAACATACATACAATGTGTATATACTGTATGACAATATTCCCCACTTGCCCTCTGTGGGAGGTCTTGTGTCTCCTTAAAGCTCGGCTCCTCTACCAGAGGCCTGGGAGCCTGAGGGTGCTGCGCAGGATCTTAGCTTTTCCTTTCCTGTGCTCTTCTGGACAGAGATCTCAGATGTTATTCCTGGGATTTGTTGGAGCCACTCTCCCAACTTGGGGGTTACAGCTCCAAGTGCTCCAATCACCACTGGCACCACTGATGCCTTTACTCCCCACATCCTTTCCTGCTCCTCTTTCAGCCCTTGGTATTTCTCGAGCTTCTCGTTTTCTTTCTTCCTGTTCCTTCTTCCTATCACTTGGGATTGCGACATCTACCATTACCGCCTTCTTATCCTACTTGTTGACCACCACGATATTAGATGTACGGGATATATATATTCAGTACTGTGCAAAAGTCTTAGGCCACCATTAGATTTGTTTTTAGCAATGCCATAATTCTGTACCATGTGTAAGTATTTCTCAGTCTCTTTATTAGAATATAACCAGAAAATACAGAAATGGTGTATGCAGTTTTAAAGAGCATAAACATTTTTGAAAAACAGCTTCTATAGGCTAGATAGGCAAGTATTAAGTGACCTCCCTTCACACTTGAACAATAGCAGGAACCTGGCTCCCTTAAACCTAAATGGAACGGAACCCTAATTAACGTCATTGTTAACACCTGTATTTGGCCTGTGACAAAAGGGGTTTGCGCAAGACATGCCTAAGCATCGCATACACATCTTGCATGAGTGTAACTCTTTGGAAGCTTGTTAATATATCTAAGACTGACTTTCAATCACATCTTTCCATTCAAAATGCCCAAAATCTCGAGATTTGACAGACATACAATCCTAATTTTGTGTCAGCAAAGTCACTCTTAAATGAAAATCAGCAAACAAACTGGACTGGATACTCAAGATGAGGTATTCAAGCTCTTGTAAAGAAATTTAAAGAATCAGGAGAGGTCAAGGACAAAAAGGACTGGAAGACCAAGAAAAATTTCAAAATCTGATGATAAGTTTCTCTGAGTTTTTGGGATGGAGGAATGAATGCTTGCGGCCTTCAGTGAAACATGGTCTAGGGTCTGTCCTGGTTTGGGGATCCATTTCTGCCAGCGGTGCTGGCGATATTGTTCAAAACGATGGGATCATGAAGGCTGAAAAGTACAGACAGATTTTAATTCATAATGAATTCCTTCTGGAAAGCATCTGATCAGGAAAGATTTTATTTGTCAGTATGAAAATGATCCTAAGCACACTGCTACTGCAATAAAATAATATTTAGAGAGAAAAACTGCTGATACAACACTGACAGTCGTGGATTAGCCTCCCCAGATTCCAGGTCTGAATATAAGAGAGGCAGTATGGGATCACCTGGACAGGCAAAGAAATAACAGACTGCCTAAATCTAAAGAATATGGGAAGTGCTGAAAGAAGCCTGGTATAATATACTAGAAGATTACTTCAAAAAACTCCAGGACAGTCTCCCCAAAAGAGTTTAAGATGTGCTTCTTGCCATGGGGGTTCACACTAAATATTGACATTTGCCTATAGAGGCAATTTTGTTTGTTTTTTTGTGTGTACATATTTCCTAAATATTCTATTTGTATCTTAATTAAGAGATCGAAAAATAGATATGGATTGTCATTAAAACTTTGCTAACACAACAAAGCTAGTAGTGGCCAAAGAATTTTGCACAGTATTGTATATATATATTCAAATTCCCTACTTAAGCCAAAAATAAAGACAAAAAGAAACTTGAAAGAGGCGAAGAGCCAATCACCCTGCCAAGCCCAGCACTTCTGCTTACAATAGTTTGACCTGTAGATCAGGAATAATAACTAAATACCTGACGCAAAGACTCAGTCCAGTAAAAATAGATCATGTTGTACAAAAACTAAAAACGTTTTCTTGCTTTTGCGTTTACTTTCTTCTTATGGAAGATATGCACTGCAGTGTTCTCTCCTCCTGGAACTTTTACTCTGCTCTGGACATAGACTTTTCATTGTGATGATGACTTTAAGACATTTGTTTCAGCTTGTATGTCTGTGTGTGTGTGTGTGTGTGTGTGTGTGTGTGTGTGTGTGTGTTGTACTGACTTATCATATAATATATACTCTGTGGCCACTGGGCAGAATTGGATGCAAAGCTGACCACTTGTGTCACTTCCACGTCTAAATGAAACGTTCATAGTGAAAGTGCGTTGCACATCAAGATTGTCTACACAGAGGAAACATGGATGAAATTCAGCCATTAAATATTTCAGATTTGGTCAGACCCGGACTCAGATGGAGACTCTAGTCTGCACCAAAATCACAGACTTGCATTCATGTTCGAATCATAGGTGTGGTTAGCGTCCTTTATGTTATTTGTTAAATTTTTAACTTGTATCTAGCAGTAGCTGATACAAGTGTATGTGAAATGTACAATAATATCTGCCACAATGTTAAAAACCATCAAAGATCTGCCTCATTACAGTAATTGTATTTGTACAGTAGATAGCATTTGGCTCTTCTGTTTGTGCTGTGTACTGTCATACATTTGAATCTGATTTTTGTGAGAGTTTAGACAATTCCATCATCAGGACAGACATTTTAGGTAGCAGAAAGAGAAGAAAACATTAAATTAGAGGCAGTCTTTAAATGTATACAATAAGACATTAATATTTAAATGGTATATTCTGGAATCAACCCAAGTATTAGTTCATAGATGAAGAATTCTTTATTGCATGTTTTACATTGGTTTTGATTAAAATCATATTTAACACAATCAATTACTTCAAATGGCTTTGTGGAATATTTCATGTTTTGAATCTGGTAAAACACCATCTGTATGGTCTATTATAAACTCATTTCCCCAAGGTGATGACCCTTGGATTCCATCACGTTAGAGAGGGATCAGTCTGATGAGCACAGTCTACAAACTGTAATATACCTAATGAGACTCTCATCCTTTATTTGGAGAGGGTAGGCCTATGTGTGAACCAGCAAAATTGGTTTTTGTAAGCTAATGTCATGTCTTAATGACTTTCACAGTTTTTAACATTATCAATAGATCTTTTTGCTTATCAAATTATGGGCAATTGGGCAGATAAAAGGCTTTGCACAGCAATGACAGTAAGAAATGTTATAAAACAAAAAAAAAGACTGTGACAAGGTCATGTTTATCTCTCCTTTGCATCACCTATTCTTTTAACAACACCAAGTAAGCATTTGAAAAATGAGAAGACCAGTTGCTGTAATGTTGAAAGTGGAAAATCATGTTACTAACCTGTTGCTTGTTAACTTCATTAATTGTGAAATGTTCCACCATCTGTTTTTTAGCATTTCACACCTTTTCCATACTTTTGTTGCCGCTGTGTTACATTCACCTGCACTGCACTGGGGTGAAAGCTGAAAAATCAAATAAATAACCTAATGATGTGCATCAGTGAGTCAAGACTTGGAAAAGAAGAAGGAGAAATAAGAAGCAGATGGAAAATAATGTAGAGAAGAAAGACAAATGAGAATTACCTGAGTGTCCTTCATCAGAACAGCCTAGACTATAATAACCAATGACTTGTGAAGTCATGTTTCTTTAATCCAGTGTTTCTCCGTCTTATCCTGCATGTTAAATGGTAAATGTCCAGT
>KV751329.1:4379705-4393783 GCA_001698575.1 Mola mola | reverse complement strand
TGATTAAGTTTAGTCTAAATGATAAAAAGTAAATCATCCAAATGATTAAAAGTGCCTTTTATAGTTTTAATCAGAGCCCAGGTGGCATTTTCAAGCAGTTGGGCTTTCAGAAACACATTGCAACACTCAAACATAGTCATTATCAAGTGAAAACTGTAACTTGACTGTGCTAAATGCAGATGACTCCAACTTTGAAGCTTTAATTGTAGTGTTTTTCAAGTTTTTGTGTCTATTTACCATGTAATGAATGCAAGTCAAATTTTATTAACTGACAAATCATTTCTGCTCATTCAGCATTTCAGCTTTTTAATCTTTGAATGACGATAAATCATTTCTGAATGGCCAAAGTCTACATTTGTTTATTTCCTTCACAAAAACGGCTGTGACTCAGATGGTAGAGCAGTTGTCCAGTGATCGGAAGGTTCCTGGTTTGATCACAGACCCTGCAGTTAACATGTCGAAGTGTGCAAATGAGTAAGACACTGAACCCTGAATTGATCCTGATGCTGCAACATCACTCTGTGAATGGGCAAAATCTGTTGTGTAAAAGTGCTTTGAGTGGTCAAAAAGGACTATAAATATAGGACATGTAACACCCCTCAGACTAAAATGAAAAAAAAAAAGAAAATTTTAAAAAGCATTCATGGTGTGATGATTATGCTGTTGTTAGCAACAGCTTTTTTGCTTAACAGTGTTTACAGAAGGTTTGAAGAGTTTTGGGTGGTCAAGGTGTGTCTCATTTGAACATATCAACGCTTTTTTCAGTTTTTAGATTTGTTTGTTTGTGCCTGTTTACAGCTGCTGTTCACTCTTATCACGAAGGCCAAGTGACTTCTTGTGGCAGTGTCACTGGCACCAGAGCTGCAAAATTTCATTGTGCCTCTCTTTTAAGCTGCACACTGTGATCACCAGAAGAAATTAGTCGGCAAATGCATTCCTCAGTGTGAAAGAGGCATGCATTGAAATTGCCTAGTTTCTGCAAAAATGGGGATTGCACTGAATGTTTGAATAATAGCTCCACCATGTAGAATATAAAAAGCCTGACAAACATGCTGCATACATTTCAACATGATGAGACCTTTGCTGAACCTTTTAGGAATATTTTGTTTACATCAGTGTGCAGGCTTGTTTTTCCCCTTCCTCTCTTTAAAATAGGGGTCCAAACATTGAATTGTTACTAATAATTTTATCTGTCCAATTGGCATTGAATTGACTTCTTCAGTGTAAAGAGGACTCCACGGTGTAAAGCAGAAAATCAGTCTACATGGATGTCATGACTAAACTTTGCAGTTATCTTGTTGAATTAATAAAAGATGCTGAGCATAAAAAAAGTGCTCAACTCTGAACACTTAGTTCTGAATCCCATTTGTAACTTCTACATTTGTGATCTATAAATCTAAAATCAGCCATGTGATTTTCCCTTATACATTGTAACAGCACCAATTAGGGTTAAGTCACTCATATACTGTGGATCAAAAGAGAAACTCAAACACGCTGATTTTTGAAACCACAAAGATCGTAAAGCAGACTATTTCCTTAAATACGTTTCCTGGAGAAAGGCGTTAAAGGGAATAGTGGTTTGACAAAGGTAAACACTGTGGCAGTTTTTTAAAAAGAAGCAACCTAACGATGAGTCGTTGCACCAAGAAACTGATGATTCCTATCACATTGCACATAAAGTTTACCACAGGCTTGTATGCATGTGTTAAGCCTTTGCTCATATTAAATTAATGTTTTATAAATAACTACATATGTATGGGTTTCTGCCTGTTGTTGGCCAGTTATGGTCCAGTGGTGAGAGTTTGTGGACCTTGTTTTTGTGGTGTGTCTTCTACCAGCAGTAGTTCGATTTTGTTGGCTGCTTTGTAGCTGGTTTTTGTTTTAAAGGCTGGATCCCTGTGGTGAGATAAATCCTTTGGATTGGCTGAAACAAAAGCAAACAAATAATTAAAATGAAGAAAAGTCAAGTACTTTTGCTTGGATCCATCCAATTCACAGATATTTTCATGCACAATGGCTGTCTGAAACTGGATATTATGGCACTGTCTTCAGTGATGAATGAGAGCAGTGTAGAAATGGTCATTGTAATGCTGGTTAACCAAAATAATTGTTTTGACTTCTTTGTGACTTCTTTATAATACAGATTATTTGTTTTGTTTCGTTTTCTACCGCTTATCCGGGTCCCGAGTTGCGGGGGCAACAGTCTGAGAGGAGAGATCCAGACGTTCCTTTCCCCGGCCACTTCCACCAACTCCTCCGAGGGGGACACCAAGACATTCCCAAGCCAGCTGAGAGATATAATCTCTCCAGTGTGTCCTTGGTCTGCCCCGAGGTCTCCTCCTGGATGGGCATGCCCGAAACACCTACCCCGGGAGACGTCCAGGAGGCATCCTGACCAGATGCCCAAACCACCTTAACTGGCTCCTCTCGACGTGGAGGAGCAGCGGCTCTACTCAGAGCTCCTCCCGGATGTCTAAGGCTGAGCCCTGCCACCCTGCGAAGAAAAATAATTTTGGCCACTTGTATTCGCGATCTCATTCTTTCGGTCACTACCCAGAGCTCATGACCATAGGTGAGAGTTGGGACGTCGATGGCCTGGTAAATTGAAAGCTTTGCCTTCTGGCTCAACTCTCTCTTCACCACAACAGACCACTTTACATCCACATCACCACTGACGCTGCCCCAATCTGTCTGTCAATCTCCCGCTCCATTTTCGCCTCACTCATGAACAATACCCCGAGATACTTCAACTCCTCCGCTTAGGGGAGCAACCTTTCCCCGACCCGGAGTGAGCAATCCACCTTTTTCGGGCTGAGAACCATGGCTTCAGATTTAGAGCTGCTGATCCTCATCCCCGCCGCTTCACGCTCGGCTGCAAACCGTCCCAGTGAGAGCTGGAGGTCACTGTTCGATGAGGTCAACGGGACCACGTCATCTGCAAATAGCAGAGACAGAATCCGGATGCCACCGAACTTGACTCCCTCTGCCGCTTGGCTTGGCCTAGAAATTCTGTCCATGAAAATTATGAACAGAACTGGTGACAAAGGGCAGCCCTTGGCGGAGACGAGTCCTGGCTGGCAACAGGTCTGACTTGCTGTACAAGCTCTGTCTCAGACAATACAGAGATCGAATGGCCCGTAACAAAAGATCATCTATCCCATACCCCCCCCCCCACAGGACACCTTGAGGGACACGGTCATAAGTCTTGTCCAGATCCACAAAACACATATAGATTAGTTGGGCAAACTTCCATGACCCCTCCAGTACCCTCGCAAGGGTATAGAGCTGGTCCAGTATTCCTTGGCCAGGACGAAAACCACATTGCTCCTTTTGAATCTGACTTGAAGCCGGACTTTACTCTCCAGCACCCTGGAGTAGACCTACTCGGTGAAGCTGAGGAGTGTGATCCCCCTGTAGTTGGAACACACCCTCTGGTGCCTCTTCTTGAAAAGGGGGAACCACCCATGTCTGCCACTCCATAGGCACTGTCCCTAATGTCCACGCAATGTTGCAGAGGCGTGTCAACCAGGACAGCCCTACAACATCCAGAGCTTTGAGGAGCTCGGGGTGCTGCAGCTGTGAATTTGTTAAACAACCTCAGCGACCTCAACCCCAATGATAAGAGAGCCCACCTCAGAGTCCTGCGGCTCTGCCTCCTCCTCTGAATGCGTGTTGGTTGGATTGAGGAGATCATCAAAGTATTCCTTCCACCGCCGAATTATACACTGAGTGGAGGTTAGCAACTCCTCTCCCGCAAGACCATGTGGACGGGGTTCCACTTTCCCCTCCTGAGCCGCCGGACAGTTTCCCAAAACTCCCACACCCGGGTTTTTGTCTCTGTGGCCGCCTGAGCCGCAGATTGCCTGGGCTGCCGGTGACCACCAGCGGGTTCTGGGGCTAGCGCCATGACTAACACCAGCAACCTGGCTACCACAGCTTCGAGCAGTCGCCTCGGCAATGGCAGTGCGGAACATGGCCCACTCAGATTCCATATTCCCCACTACTTCCGGGATGTGGTTGAAGCTCTGCCAGAGGCGGGAGTTGAAGACCATTTTGACAGTGTCCTCAGCCAGACGTTCCCAGCAGACCCTCACTATTCACTTGGGCATGTCTGGTCTGTCAGGCATCCTCCCCCACCACCTGATCCAACTCACCACCAGGTGGTGATCATTTGACAGCTCTGCTCCTCTGTTAACCCGAGTGTCCGGCACATATGGTCGCAGAGCAGATGATACAACTACAAAGTCAATCATTGACTGTCGACCTAGGGTGTCCTGGTGCCAAGTGCACTTATGGACACTCTTATGGCTGAAGATGGTGTTAGTTATGTACAAAGTGTGGCTAGCACAGAAATCCAACAAGTGAACACCACTAGGGTTCAGATCGGGCAGGCCGTTCCTCCCAATCACACCCTTCCAGGTCCCGCTGTCATTGCCCACATAAGCGTCTAAGTCTCCCAGTAGGACTATGGAGTCCCCAGTAGGGACACTTTCCAGCACCTGTTCCAAGGACTCCAAAAAGGATGAGTACTCTTAACTGCTCTTTAGCTGCTGGCGCAAACTACAGTCAGGACTCGTTCCCCAACCTGAAGGCTCAGGAAGCAACCCTTTTGTCCACCATGGTAAACTCCAACACAGTGGCTGAGAACCGGAGAGCTATTAATAAGCCCTAATAGGCCCTAGCCCTGCTGCAAGTTCATGAGCTGCAAGGTATCGGAAGTTCTTTCCAGTTCCAATTTCAACCAAAGCTCATTTCCTGGCTTTAAAATCTGAGACACTGCGACAGCCAGCACCACATCATTATCAACCATTTGAAACATTATTTTCTGATGGCGATTTTTTGCTGCATGGGCAACATGTAATAGCATGGGACTGTCGGCTTCCTCATGCGTACATGGGGCAAATGAAGATCATCTAGGAGTGATGGCTTACTGAGGACTTCCCTATCATTTGTGACAACAAGCTGTTTATCCTTCTCCACAAATCATTTCAGCAGAGCATCTGAAAGTAAGGCAAACAAGTCAGACTTATTGCTGTCAACTATGAGAACGTTTTGCCAGGTCCCGTGAATGGCTGCCGCACCTAACACACACATCTGCATCCCTGTACTACGCTCTACTCTTGTAGCAGCTTTCCAGAGACTCAGGAAAGTACAGGTCCCACACCAGATCAAGCCTAAATACACTTTCAATTTTTCTGCCTAACTATGGAAGGAATCTCTTGGGCATAGTCACTGAAGGTCTTTACAGAAGTTGGTTTCAGCATGTAAATGATGGCTGCCCCATCTACAATAGTGCAGGTGATCTTGGGATTCTCAAAGTATGCACTATGAACATGTTCCAGGCATGTAAGACGATCAATCCTCAGCCCAAGACGAAGACCTCCCCCATCAGACAGTGCGGGCGGGCATGACTGGTTCTCATGTCGAAAGAACTCATGAAGGTTGCCATCTCTGGTCTGACAAGCAATGTACAATTTTGAAAAGATCTCCATGTTTTGTTTGTGAGAGAACAAGTAATATAAAGCCCTGTTACCCCTGGCTCAGCACTCCCACACTGGCACATCCTGTCTATTCAAATGCTGCTACCTAACTACATCTAAATATGCAAACTACAATATTAGTTAGATGTGGGTCTAATATTATATAGCATTTAGGAAACTAAAATGCACTACTACTAAATTTTGACCAGAACCAATTGTTAAGAATGTTGGCATTTTTGCTACAGTTATGAGGTTCGGCCAGCAGATGGCAGCATAAACCAAGAATGAGGCTTCAAGTGTGCTGCAATACTTTACTCCACCAGCAAAGCTTGTCTCTGCTGTCATATTGTCAGTTTTGGTGTGGGAGGTCCCAAATTTTAAACTGTTCCAGAGTTTGGCCATATCAATACCTGTGTAAAATTAGGTGCAGTAGAATTTCAGTTCACACAGATATGACAGACAGACAAGGACAAAAACGATACCATTTCCGACACATTTTCAATGTGACCAGGATACATGCTGATGTGTTACTAATGCCTCGTTTCCACCGAGCAGTGCAGTTAATTTCTGTACACTTAAGTATACTTAGGAACAGTAAGGTCATTACAGGTGACCCTATCATTACCTTGTTGGTGGATTATATACCAGACTGCTATAGCCGTGCCAGCTACATAAGTAGCATGACATCATAGCAGTCTATAACATCACACAGTGGAACCCTCATATTCAACATAAAAACTAGAACACAATAAACAAAGAAAACAGTGGAGGGCATCCAGTATTTTGTTTTAAAAAATTCACTCTTGTTATCGATAATGTATTGTACCAAACTAAACTGAAACGTGCTGCTTGGTGGAAATGGGGCTCAAATGATCTAAAACCTTGTTCAGCGTATCAGACATTTTTACAATTTTTTTTTGTAAACCCACTATACATTTGTTAGCAGTATCAATTAAAGAAAAAACTATACAAGGATATAATCGCTTCCATAACTGTATGGTAACAGTTTTAAAAGATAACCCACTCATGTCTTTGAAACCTCATCTGCACTGTAGCTGTTAGCCCGAAATATGCATCTACCGAGACGGCAGGACCACAGCATTATATAACATTCTGGCTGACCTGTACAGCGAGAGGACATGAAGGGTCTACTTTGGGGAAAATTCTCCAGTATGCTGAGTTTGATATGTTCTCAAAAAAATATGAGGTGTATCAAGCTGTGACTTGCATGAGGTTAAGAGGTGTTCCTCTCATTAATAATCATTCAGCAGTCATGCCCTCTTTATTCCTCACTCTTTTTGCACTGAATGAGGGATGATATCTCATAAATCCTTAAAGAATTTGACCTTTGCAAAAATTATTTGACATTTCTGCAAAAAAAAATTGATTTGTTCATTTACCATGTTTTTGTATAATACATCTTACACGCTATGAAACTTTTGTTTTTTCTGTTTCTGTTTTCATTGTAATGTAACAATGCTGTGTTATTGTTTGGGCAGGTTTCGGCACAACAACCACTTGGTTAGGGTCTGACTCTCAGATTTAGCTGGTTTCCAAAAAAAAGTTAATCAGTTTGAACATTAAATATCTTGTCTTTGTGCTGAGTACAATTGAATGTAGGTTGAAAAGAATTTGCAAATAAGTGTATTTTGATTTTATTCCATTTTACACAATGTCCCAACTTTTTGGGAATTGGGTTTGTCATTCTGCTTAACAGTAGTGTTGCCAAGTTGTATAAAATAGTAGAGCACAACAGAAAAAAGTAAATAGTAAATGTATTTTATTTTTGTTCTTTTCTTTGTACTGATGTGCGTTTTGCATCAAATTGAAACCTGGTTTTCATTATATGTACTTATGCTTAAGATATACATATACATTAGTGCTTTACCTTTCTCACTCCCTTATAAGTGGCCCTGGTTATGGTTAGGGTAAGGAAAAGGTCATTTCGTTTCGTATTCTGCCGCTTATCCGGATCCAGGTCGCGGGGGCAACAGTTTGAGCAGGGAGATCCACTCATGTTTTCTTGTAAAATATTTAGTTAGGGTGAAACAAAGGCAAGAGCTAAATGTCCTGACGTCTTGTTGAAAAGATGCAGTTTTGTTGACACATAGGCAGCTGCAAAATATCCATACAGCTAAATAAATGTTGAAACGTCTTGTCCAATGGTCTTGCAATTAGGAATATTAAAACATTAGGCAGCTGTTTAGGCTCGCACCACCACCACCCCTCTCTTCCTACGGATTTAATGTATACTTTTTGCGCAATTATATACAATGGCGGCATTTCTTTCTGGCTCAATTCTGGCTGAGCTCAATTGTGTTGTTTGCAAAAAAAAAAAAAAAACATCTGGATAGGAATTATACTTTTCTGTATAATTTCTGAGAAAGTGACACTGATAATCCTATTAAAGTTTATTGCTACCTAATCGCAAGAAACTATTATTGGCTCTACAAGGCAGAAGGACTCATGAAGTGTTAAATCTGCAGCCTATGGTTTGAGTTATGTTACAAAAGAGCATAATGCTGTTTCATGTTGTCGTCCACTGTGCAACGAAGCTACATCATAACCTTCAAAACATAACGAAAAAGACTTTATTTCTCAAGTCAGATCTGGAAGAAGGCTGTCCACATTGTTAATTACAAGGGATCAGCTCAGATTTGTGTGTTGAGATATCTCCAGCCTATATGCATGGCAGTGGCAAGTCATCAGGGCCTTCAAGGTATTCAGAGGGGACCTTTGAATCATCAGATGAAAAAAGAACATAATACCTTAAATTCTCTAAAATAGAAAAATTGTGTCTGTGTTGCTTATCTATTACATCAACCTGATTCGGTGGTTTTGGGTTTATGCTCTGCGCATTTTAGTGGCATTTAGTCGCTCTGCACATTTTGTGCAGTCGCTTAGATGTCCATTCAATGAACAGACGGACATTGTTCAAAAAAAGGCCACCCAGTGCCCGAATCGCTGCATGGTTTATTGTAGTAATGACATCTGCAGCATAATTACAGAAGATAAAGTAGATTTCAAACTCAGAAATATGTCTCCACTTTCCATAAATTGCATTTCAGGTGCTTTTTTTGTGTTCTCATGTTTTGGCATATCCAGATTTTCTAAAAGGAAAATCTGGATATGCCAAAACAGATTTTGACTCAGAACTGGACAGAAGTTTACTCAACTGGCTTCATACTATGTGTGATGGTTTACTCCATCAACACACACATTTTCCTACACAGTCAGAAGACACTTGATTGCACTCAGGTTATTTCTGTCCTATGCCCACAGTCCTGATGAAACTGAGTATTAGTTTGTTATCTAATGATGTTATTTTCTGATTCCAGATTGGAGACCACAGTTTGTACAATGAAACCTGGTACAAAAGTAAAAAACCCTGAAAGCAATTAAAACTATTTATTACTTATAGGTAGTCATCCAGTCATGACAGTGCTATTCCCAGTGTGTTCTTGTGTATAGTGACACAATACACAAACAGTTGCAATCATACTGTTGAACAATTTAAATATATGTTTAATAAATTGATCATATAAATATACAGCTGTTGTGTTACCATGTAAAATTTTAAATTGAGAGCACAAACCTCAGCCAAGGCAGGGTGCCCTATCTCACAATATTGAAAAATCCCCTTGGATCCACATCCTGATTTAGATCCCCGCCAAATTTAATGTTAGTTAGAGTCATCATTTTCAGTTCAGCATTCAGTACAACAGATTAATGAGGGCTACAGAGATGTCCAGAAATGTGTGATTATATTTGAAATTATTTAGTGTTTTTTAAGTAAATATAGAAATATATTACATATATAGATATGTAAATAATGATCAATGGGTATATTGGTTATGGATCAATCTGCATGACTAGATAACATAACTATTAAATTCCATAAACTGGAAGGCACAGTTCCAAGGCCCACACAGCTAGTTCCCAGTGACTACCGCCTGCTAAATGATCTTCCAAATGCAGCATCTGATTACAGGTCAACAGCCACACTTTTCTATTCTATTTCTATTCATTCATTTTCTACCGCTTATAAGTGGTAGAAAATGAATGATGTATTACTTATATTGGGTAGTACTCAGGTGTGGTACTTTATTATATACATGTACATATTTTGGGGTTTATGAGTCAAATCACTAACAGCCCACACTCTTTTATGCAGTTTGGTGTGATGTCTCGGAAAAGAAAAAAGAAAAGGACGCAGGGAGCTGGTTTGCAAAGAGGCCTCGAACAGATGATCACAAAGCTGAGGAAGCCAGCTTTTCTCAGCAATGCTTCAGATGTACTGACACCCTGGTAGCAACAGAGAGCACCAATGAGACAAGCTTGAGGGAAGACTTTGAAGATGAAGGATCCACCAGTTATGTTGTGAAGAGAATGTCTACATTGGTATGTGAGACAGAGCCGTACATCTTGGACATCGATTTGGATTTTTTCTCATGTAAGAACCCCTTCAAGGAGCTGTACACTCAGGTACATCCTGCATATACCCCTCCTCCTCATGTCTTTGTGCTGTAGTTTAAGGAAATGTGATTTTAGATGCTTCAACAATAATACTGAATCAAACATTGACAATTTTTTTCAACTCTTTAGAAGTGAGTTACTTTGACTTCCTGAAAAACAGGAAATTACCGTGTGGCTAGAATTTGGAATGATCCCAGTTCTGTTCCAACAGGAAACTCATCATATCCATAGTTATAAAGAATTCATGGGGATTTAAAGGGACAAGTCCTTTATTCAAATACAAACAAACAGGTAGCTGCCACAAGTATTGGAAGCACAGGCTGGACGTTAGCACTTAATACAAGATCACACTCACAAAGGGTCTTAAAAACCTGCTGATTCATGTTTTGTGGTGTGTGGTTGACATTGGTGGCTGTTGCTCAGGTGGTGGAATGGTTCAAACATTGACTAAAGGATTGGTGTTCTGTTCCTAAAGCTGTGTCCCTGACATTAAACCCCAGACTTGTTTTTCTTTAGCAAATGAATGTGGTGTTCCAGGCTGTTTCATACACAGGGAAAAGTAGACATTGATTTTTCTTTATGTTGAACATGTAGATGCAATTAATACTGTCATGAAATGAATAAATAAAAGAAAATCGATTTTTCTTTTTATTAAGAAATAAACACAATAAAACAACAATACATCAAATTAAGTAAATGTAAAATTCCCATTAGTTAATCACTGCAAAAAAATAAAAGATGAGGAATATTTTCTGTCCACAAAGATATGCACATTATCCAAATTTTTCAGTTGAGGAACAAAGTTAAATACAATCCTTTATTTTTTTTTTCATTTCTTTAGATATTTATAAGGAAACAGTCAAGTTCATAAGGTTGAATTAAAAGTTAATTTTTATTCAATAATTTCCAGTTTAAATTTAAATTCCCTATAAATTAGGTGTATATTTACAAGGAATTGTTTAATCTAAGTATCATATGTCTTTTCAGACTTGAGACCACCTGGCATTAACTATCAGTTGAATTAACTTCTCTTGAAGGGTAGGGAAATGTGTGTCTACACTTAATAAATAACTTGAACTGTAAAATGACAAAAAGGTATGATAAAAAGATTTTTAATTCATTTGAAGAAAAATAGTTAAGAGTGGTCATGGTTTTTGATTTATTTTTCCAAAGTAAAAATGCAAGCGAATAAAAGGCAGACATTATCTTCTACAGACTAACTTGTTGCCCTTCTTGGTGAAAGTTTACATGATCTTAGCATTGTCTATTACAAGTGTAAAAGCAGAAAGATTATGCCCATATTAACATTTATAACACCCGTTCCTTCACACGTATCCCATGTCACCAGAAACGGTCCTACAACCTGAGGTTCAATAAATGTGCTACTTAACAAAAAAAAAAAAAAAAAACGTACATCTACATCCTTAAATACAATATAAGAAAACATATTTGCTCTAACTGACTTCAGCTTTATTTTGTCTATGTGCTAAGGAAGAATACGCCATCCTGAATGAGCTGTACAACTTCAGAGGACCCAGCCCTGATGCTGATGAGGTCAGATTCACAAACCGCATACATGGACGAACAGATGGGGCTTCAAACAATGACGAATACTTGAGGACTGTATCCTCGTGTGCACACAAACACAGTCTTCTTCAGCATAATTAATGTGTCAGGAGAGCAATAGTGAGAATGTAGCTTTGAGTTACCAGCATATATACAGCATACATGTGCACACATACAGTGGGGCAAAAAAGTATTTAGTCAGCCACTGACTGTGCAAGTTCTCCTACTTAGAAAGATGAGAGAGGTCTGTAATTTTCATCATAGGTACACTTCAACTATGAGAGACAAAATGAGAAAAAAAAATCCAGGAAATCACATTGTGGGATTTTTAAAGAATTTATTTGTAAATTATGGTGGAAAATAAGTATTTGGTCACCCACAAACAAGCAAGATTTCTGGCTCTCACAGACCGTAACTTCTTCTTTAAGAAGCTCTTCTGTCCTCCACTCGTTACCTGTATTAATGGCACCTGTTTGAACTCGTTATCTGTATAAAAGACACCTGTCCACAGCCTCAAACAGTCAGACTCCAAACTCAACCATGGCCAGGACCCAGGGTTGCAAAATTCCGGGAATTTTCAAAGTTGGAAACTTTCCATGGGAATTTATGGGAATAAAACAGAAATTTACAAAATTGAAGGTTGGCCCTCAACAGGGAACTTAAATATAGTTGGGGAAAATATATTGTAGCATAATCTTGACCAAAACAACCAGATTTAATGCAAGTACACTCCTCAATCACATGCACACAGCACTGCTTACTGCAGGGCTATTGAGGCCACGCCCCCTGCATCCTGCATGCACTGTTCCATCACATGCACAGATGATTGCTTAAACCCTGGAGGCCACACTTTTGAGCCCAAAGCACAAGACTATTGAAGCCACACAGTTGAGCCTGCGGATTATATAAAGTCAAGTAAGTTTTTTATAATATTATGGGGTAAATATATTTGATCTATAATGGTATTACTGTTTAACTTGCAAAAATTAAATAAAAATGTATTCATACAGTAGCTAGCTAGCTGGTAAATTAGGTGCTAAATGTAAGCTATTTTTCATTTCATTGACCATTTAAGAGGCTAGCTTATTATAGCTACCTCAAATGTGATGCTGTTTCTTCTGACTCCTGCAAGACGGTTTTCTGTAACCATACAAGAATTTATACATCAATTGTAAAATATTTTGAAGACCATTCCAGTTGTTTAGCCAACTATATTTCTGTTCATGCCATTGCATTAGTGTTTTTACAAGCTTTTTTGTTATTTTATTCTACAGAAAAATGCCACGTTTGCCATCTGATGTGTGGAAGCATTTCACACAAGCTAATGTTGAAGGAAAGTCTTTGTATATGTGTAAATATTGTGGAAAGACATACGTGAAGAATGCTACAAAAATGCAGCAGCATATTGCAAAGTGCCAAAAATTTCCTCAAGGCTCAAAACATTCAGCAGACAAGAGTTCCACTCAAGGGGAAAATGATTCTGCTGTATCAGAGTCAGATACCCTCTCATCAGCTCCTGGTCCCTCTGGTATCAGAGGATTCTTTGATTCGATGGATGAACGTAGCCAGAGAAATGCAGATGAGTGTTTTGCTCGTGCAGTCTATGCAACTGGCTCACCCCTGATGCTGCCATCCAGTGTGTACTGGAAGAGATTTTTGAATATTCTCCGGCCAGCATACACCCCCCCAACCAGGCATGCGCTATCTACTCATTTGCTGGATGATGAGTTCAACAGAGTGCACATTGTCACCACCCCTCAACCTGTATTCTACAAGAGCACAGACACAAAGGACAACAGACACACAGGCCCCTACATGGCTGATGAGCTGAAAGCAGTCATCAATGACCTTGGACCAGAGAAGGTTGCCTGGGCACACGTGGAGGAGACCTACCCTCATATAACAACCATTGGCTGTGCTGCCCATACTCTTAATCTTCCACTGAAAGACATCATTGCACTGAAGACAATGGACACACTACACAAGAGAGCTAAGCAAGTTGTGAAGTATGTGAAGGGCAAACACGTAGCTTCAGCAACCTACCTCTCAAAGCAAAAGGAAAAAAACAAGAGTACCACACTGAAGCTCCCCAGCATCACACGATGGTGTGGCGTTGTCATCATGTATGACAGTCTACTGGAGGGAAAGGAGTCTCTGCAAGAGATAGCCATATCCCAGACTGCAGGCATTGAAAGTGACATCAAGAGAATCCTGTTAGATGATGTGTTCTGGGAAAGAATGACTAGCAGCCTGAGAATCCTCAAACCAATTGCAGCAGCAATTGCCAAGATAGAGGGTGATGATGCCATCTTATCAGATGTCCACTGTCTCTTTGCCGACCTCAAAGAAGAAATCCAGACGGTCCTGCCCACTTCCCTACTACTCAAAGCAGAGGAAACTGCTGTGGTCAAGTCATTGGAGAAGCGCCGGGAGTTCTGCATGAAGCCAGTGCATGCAGCAGCGTACATGCTGGACCCAAAATATGACAGGGGCATACTCTCTGGAGAAGAGATTAACGGTGCTTATGCTGTCATTACAGCCATGTCTGGCCACCTG
>KV751329.1:4344543-4369248 GCA_001698575.1 Mola mola | reverse complement strand
TCTAACATTGCAAATAAGTCAATAAGTATTAAATATTACATATTTCACTTTCATTAAGTTGGGTAATACAAATAAAATATTTGTGAAAGAATGGTCAGAATCAAAGCGGCAGAGCCAAGATATCATGACTTTCCTATATATATTCCATAAAGAATTTCTATGAAGCCTTCCTTTACTCCAAAGCCCTCTATTTCATTCTCCTTCGCAAGAAATTTTACAGCTGTTTTTAGGATCTCATCTTGACATGTAAATTTAACACAAAAATAAAGCCAGTAAAACATAGCAAATAATTCAAACTCAAAGAGTGAGGTCAAAAAATAATAACAATACTTATATAATAATAAATGTCTGTGAGTTATATGAAGGATAATAGTATTCAGTCATTTACAGAACTTAGAATAAATTAACACTGACTAATCAGGTTTTCTTTTAGATACATCTTATGATGCCTACATTTTAGGAATTAGATCAGTGATGACTTTGATTTATACTATCGTTTAGTTCTGAGACCCTTTGAGGAGTTCCTGTTTAAAAAAGACAAGAAGAAAAAACTGTTTGCCAGGGTTTACACCATGTTCTCTTAGGAACAATCTAAAATGTATTCATTACAAACAATTTATGACAAGTGGAATAAAGACCTCCAGTTTAATGAAGCCAACACAAAATGGAAGAAATGTTTTTATCTCACCAGCACTATCACAGATGAAAATCTATGGTTGATGACAGATATGTTACACAAGAGATAACAATGGTAAATTCTATCCAGAATCCTCTGATCAGTGTGTGAACACTGGATCCTGCAAGTCCCTCATACACAGTTTGTGGTTTTGTAAATAAATAAATAAAGGGTGGATTGAATTTCAGGAATGGTTATCTATAACTTGTAAAACAAATATTTGGTTGTCTGCTGAGTTGTGTTTCTGTCAGAATGCAGAGAAAATATGTTATAGGTTTGCAGTTTCTGTTTTCCTCCGTTGTTTATGACAAGCTTATTTTGAAACACACACAAAAAAGAGGCCCTTTCTTTAAATGCAGTACTTGGAAAGAATTTATTAGATATTATATCATAATAGAAAAGACATGGTCTGGAGATAATAAGAGTTTGAAAAATTCAGTGGAGTGCGGAGACATAAGGCGTTCTGATATTTAGAGAAAATAATATCAAACAAATTAATAAGTAAAGCAATGGGATGGCTGTTAAAGGAAGGAGGGGGGTGGAAAAGAACAGAGGACATGGGTATATTGTAAGTAGTATGTGAGTGTGTGTGTGTGTGTAGTAGGTATGTTGTATTTGCAGAGTGTTTGCGTTTAGGGGTAGTTGCTGTAGATAAATGTTTGTTATGTGTATTGGTTTGTGAATATTTTATATTTCACTAGACTCGTGAATAGCATGAAGTACGGAGAAATACATCATATAGTTTTTTTCTGATATATTTATGTCACTTAGAGATTGTAAATAACACCCCATGATGGACGTTAAATAATGATAATCCTAAAATAATAATAATAGTAACTCGAAAAAGTTAAAATATCTTAGATTCACCTCTTACATCACACGTAAAGAGTTACAAAACATGTAAATTTTCCACCGAAAAGACACGCCTCAAAAATTCATGACAATACGGATTAAAATAATATTGCAGACGAAAAGCAATTATGAAACATTTAGATGGAGCTACCAGTTTTATTGATGCACAAACAAGTTAAACTTACGTGTACTGTGAAAACTGAGCATTCTGCGGTTTGAATGGTTGTGGCGTTAACAGACAGCACTTAAATGCATCACTCGGTCAACGTGCGTGTGTGTTTGACGGAGCGCTTAGGCGGTGACCAGATCAGCAGACCGACTGGCTCACTCTCTACGGGCAGATCAGCTAGCTCGTCAAAATGAAGGAGAACAGTTTATCTCGAATTTTCGTTATCCTTGTGTGCACCGTGGTGTTTGTGGCCGAATTGGTGGTGAACGGTCTTGCTGGAGCAGGAAGAGGTGAGTTAAAAATAATGTTTTCTCCAGGTCATTCGCGAGACGGTTTTCTTTGCGCGTGTGAGCTAAAGTTGCAAAGGTAACCGAGGGTTTCTGAAATATCTTTCTTTTTCACTTGACGTAGTGTTAACGTGTTAAAGAATATTCCATATAATTACGTGCTTTCGTTACAATGTTATCCGAAACAAAAGTTTCTTCACTGGTTACAAAACTCGACACTGGGAGACTCCCAGTTAATTATGTATAACTGACTCTGCATGACCAACCTAGGACTGTAGCGATGTTCAGTTTTAGTAACGTACATTAAAAAAAAAAAATAAACTTTTTAATTGTATAGTTAGTGTTCTGTTTCCAATAGACGTGATTATCTTCAGAAAACAAGATCAGCATTTCTATTTACTGAGTGTTTTTATTAGACAGTTTATAAGACTTTGTGGAACTAAAGTAGAATTAGAAGTAGCAGAAGTGAAATGAGAGAAAGGAATGCTAAGAGGAAAGTATTAGACGTCCAAGAGCAGGGTGTGACATAAAAATACTAACGTGGACGGGATTCTAGTCTTCCCTGAGACTTCCTCTTTCCTCTCTCTTTCTTTCACATAGTAATCCCGCTTAAGGCTGGACAATATATACCACATAACACACTTTTCATATCAAAATACTAGTGTCGTCTTTTCCTGTTTAAAGGCCAATGGTCATTTCTACAATGTTGTTGCAGTATTGATATCAAGGTATATGGTCAAAGTATTGTGATATTTGATTTTATTACCCTGTCGTAATTGTCCTAGTTTACAGCTTTTGAGGGGAAATGTAATGATACAAAGCATGACACCTACACACACACATAAAAACAGCTCAACATCATTTTAAGGCCATGCTGCCTATATAATAACAGATTATACAATTTATATCCCACCGGGCTCTCTAATAATAATTATTTTAAAGGAAGTAAGATTTGTGGGAGAAGGTTGGGCCTCTTAATAAAAAAGTTTGGTCTAGACCTTGTCACGAGATGACTTGTTGTTAAATGGTGCTGTATAAATGAAATGTACTTGACTTAAACTTCAGCCTATTTGAGACATTTGTGCACAGAAGAATAAAATCCAGCCCAAATAAGGGATGCACAATATATCTGCAGTCATATCGGTATAGGCCAATATATACAGTATATATTTATGTATATATTAGTGCTCTCTGTAGGACTTCAAATCCCAGTGCTGAAGGAAAAGATAAGTGATGGTAACAGACCACTCCGTGGTGAGAGCTTTTCATGGGTCCACAGTAACAGCCACCTTAATCAGCATGTTTCTAATCAGCCTTCAGTTCTGTCCCACTGTCGTCGTATATCTTTTCATGCTCATAGCTGTTGTTTGCTGTGATTGTAACCTGTACTTCAGCTCAACAAATGCCTTTAGCTCACAGTAGACTTCTCCTTCCACAAAATTTAATGGAAGCATATGTAGAGACCATTTTTCATTTATAGCAGATTATCCTCTCTGCTCTAGTATCATTACAGTGGTCTCTGCTAACTGAGCTAGCGACTGATGTGATAAGACTGCCTGTTGTCTCTCTCTGTTGTATTTTCCTTGTGCTTTAAGTGCATGTGGTTAAGCCTATTACTTGTATTTCTAGTTTAATGCCATATATCTTCATTGCACATCAATACTGTCGTCTTTTTTGTCAAAGTATTTTCAGACATTGCTTTTCATGCTCATGGCTACCATGGGCATGTAATGCCAAGTGAGCTGAACAATTTAGCCAAAGACAACCAATGCACATTGTGCAGGTACGCAAGTACTAAATGTGAATGGAATATTGATGTCCACAACTAGCACTCAAGTAATTGTACGCATCCCTAGTATGAGCAAGGCTGGAGAGACCTTGTCAACATTGTTGTGGGACGTCAGTCTCATGAATGAATGTCTGTTGTGTTCCAGGTCCGTTTCATTCTTCAACAGGCAATGTTTCTGTCCGTTATGAGACGGACATCACACCAGCCAGCTGGACCTTCTCTATCTGGGGTGTTATCTATACCTGGCTCACCTTTATGGTCATCTACATCACTACCTACGTGTTCCGAGGGTATGCTAATATCAAATTGATAAACTGATAATAATGGAGCTTTTAATTTGTCATATTTTATTGAGAGCAACATCAATTGAAACTGATATGTAACTTTCTGTGAACAGATCCTGGGCTCAGTGTCTGCTCCCCTATGGCTTCTATTTTTGCTGGCTGGCCAACATTGTGATGAACATGATATGGCTGCTTCTCTGGGACAGAGAGTACGTATTCAGAACAGTTAGAAAAAATTTGGTTTCGGGTTTGTGATACTAAAAGCAAGGAGAACCAGTCAAAAAGAAAAATGTAACCGACTTTTACATTTAGAAAGTGAATGATTAATGCATCTTAAAAAAGTACAATATTGTTGGAAAAGATTTTTTTTTTTTTTTTTTTTGTAATTTAATTCAAAAAGTTAAAGATAAATATTTCAAGCATTTTTTGTTTTAATTTTGTAAATCATTGCTGATATAGTTGCAGTGAAATATTCATATATTTTGAGATGTGTTTATTTTAATTTTTTTTTTTTTTTTGCAGTTATAAACCATAATTATCAAAATTAAAATAGTAAAGTGCTTGAAATATTTTAGTTTACATGTGATGAGTGTAGATTGAGTTAAATGTATGCTTCATATAAGGTGCTAAATGCAAGATTTTCAGCCTTAATATAGCATCAAACAACCATTTGCTATATAAGATATCGAGGAGTAATGGCGTCCTGAGCACAGACTGCCGTCACGCTTTCCCTTTGTTTGTTGATGTCTGAGCTTTTCAGTTCTTTGTGGTTCTCATGAACCCCTTCCCTGAAATTGTTGGCCTCTACTCCTGCATAAAATTAAAAACTTGGGGTGTGACCACAAACAGAGTTTGAACACTGAAGACCACAGCATGCAGCCGACATTTCAACATCTCTTCAAATGAAGAAAACGCTTTCGTTGATTAAAAAGGCTTCAAACAAAGAGAGGCGGAAGACCAGCGTCAACATTGGTATAGCATTTCCAAGATTGATGGCAATGTGAGATGTTTAAGAACTCAAATCTGACTCAGAGCTGGCTCCTCTTCTACTCGAAGTAAGTAACAATGTCTGTAAACTAATGTGTATTTGAGGATGACAATGCTGCCTGCAGCCTAAAGCCGCAGCGGGGGCTGACTAGGCTGGCAGCTTGAAGTGGACTGCTAACCATTTACCACCCTTTAAACTTTTATACGTTATTAGTGAGTACTTTTGAAGCAGTATCTTTACAGATGAATGAGTCATGGTGAAGAGAAATGTTAACTAAGAATAGCTAGTGTAAAACATTGTAGAGTTACATTGAAAGAATGGGTAATGGTTACTAGGACTGACAAGGGCTTTATGTTTTCTAGTATTTAGCTTAATGCCTTATTCTCTTATAGCAGGAAATTGGTCATGTGGTATGAATACTTATTATTTTGCTACAGAGTATAGGCCACCCACTGAAGAACTTGCTGAGAAACCACTCAAAAGAGGTTTTGATATATAATGCATAACATACATGTTGTGTAAATGGTTGGGGGTGGGTCCTCATTACATTATGTAAAACAATGCGATTAATCAAAATGATGAATGGTTTTCATTGATTTTTTTTTTTTTTTTCAAGATGCAAGTCAACTGAGGAAATAAGGAAATGAAAGACAGCACTCGGCCTTCCTCATATCCAGCAGCACCCTGGACAGTCTCTTTGACCCCTTCCCCTCTGGCGGAAGCTACAGGACAGTCAAGAGTTCAGTGTTGCAAATTATAATCTCCTGAATCACCTGTTCTTGCACACATTTATCCATTATACACTATGCACTTTATGGATCTCTTCCATGTTTGTACACTTTGTATGTTGGCTGTCTGCAATACGCTACACAATAAAATTGATAATCCTTATATTAAGTTATATTCATGTTTTCCTCTATAAAAGTTTTGATAAAAAGCAGAAGCAATTATTGCAGATATCTTTTTTAGAAGTATAATGTATGAAAATTTCAATAATAGTAATAAATACATCATACAAAAATTGGAATGCCTTTACTAGATGACATTTTAAAGCCTTGATGCTGCACATAGCCATGAATTTTTGTGTGTATAGGATATGAAGTGCTACTGATCTTAAAACCAGCCCTGGCTACTGGTCTATAAGACCCCTTCCAACTCCCTCCACTCCTACAGGGTCATCCCTTGAAACAGCCTCTGTGAAATATTAACAAAATAGAAAGCGGTTATACATCGGCAAGTATTTAATAATTAACTGTAAAACTTCTGTGAAATGTGTTTCTGGTCAAAATATCTCATACATATATTAGGATTGTGATTTGTAGAAATGCATCTTGCTTTGTTTGAAGTAAAAGATTAGCTCCATGAAGGCCCTTTTTTTTTTTTTTTTACTTACAAGTTAATATTGATTGAAAGATTAATGGTATTTATAGGTTTGTGTAGGTTCTCAGTCATTCAGGTTGAGGTAATCTCAACAAGGCATCTAGACTAGTTTTTTATTCATTCATTTTCTACCGCTTATCCTGTGCAGGGTCGTGGCAGGGGGTTAGGTTGTCCAGCATCATTGGGTGAGGGCGTGGTACACCCTGGGCATATAGAGACATCCACACCACACTCAAATTCTCACCTATGGGCAGTTTAGAGGAACCGATCAACCTAACCCCTTTTTTTGCACGTTTTTGGACTTTTTTTTTTTTGTTTGGAAGACCAAAAACAAAAAGTCCTGATGTCAATTATTTGTCTAAATGCGATTAACTTGTAAGGTGATTGGTTAATTTTATGTACTGATACATTTTCAATACAAATAGACACATACAGTACTTTCTAAGATTTTGAGTTTCATACACTACTATACGTTATAAACAGAAAAGGTACAAAAGGTACAAATCTCAGTCTCCTCTGCTGCCTCAATGCCTCCAGGGCCTCAGGCATTAGGCTGCTCTGCCTTGAGGTTCCCTGCTGCCATATCTCCTCTCTCATCTTCCCTGAGATCACCAGCTACAACAGCTTGAGGTCGACGCTGAAGGCTGCTGGCTGATAGTAGGCTTGGCTAAACAGCAGTGATTCAACAGGGTTTCAAATTTGCAATAACGATGAAAAAAAACACATTATGTTTTTTGGCAATTTTTTTTCAGATTACATTTTTAAAAAGACACCCCAAATACAGTATAATGTAGTTTTAACTTAACCGCTGTTAGCTGGCTACCTAGCAAGCTAAAACTTGCATTTACATTAATTTAGGACATTTGACAGATAGAAAAAATACTATACTAATATTAAAAACTATGTCCAATGTCAAAATCAATATTTCAACTTCCAAAAAAATAGTTAAAAGTGCATCTTCCTTGCTTGTTTTGTGTATTTGTGTCATCACTTGTAGGTGAACATGTCTCTATTTGCTCTTGTCCTCTGGGAACGCTCTCAGGTGTTCACCTGGGCAAAGACGCCTCGAGGTGGGGGAAATAATTTATACAGTGAAATATCGCAGTATTTTGCATCGAGATATTTTATCCATTTAGACGCTCCAAATATTAATATTTTACTACATATATTCGAAATGAATGTTGTTGAACTTTTATAGCGTGCTGATTAGTCTGCTTTTATCTGCAACTTTTTACTGCAGTAAAGTTTCATGACATTAGTTGAATAGACTGAAAACTTTAATTACATAAAACAGATATGAATGATGTGAAATTTTACTTTGCTTTGGAGTTGAAACAGGTGAAAACTGCATTATATCACAGTATATAACAAAGCAGTATTGTGATTATATCATATTGTGGGGCTGTGGTGATTGCCACCCCTAGTGTGGCCCACGCTATTCCAACATGCCCCTTTGTTTTGATCTCACAAGCTGATGCTCTTGTAGTGGTAAAATCTTGCATATAGAACCTTTAAATAAAAAAAAAAAATGTATAACAATTGTTTATCACATGATGAATATAGATGTATTCCTATTCTTCTTCCTCCTTCAGCTTTACCTATTTTTCAAGGACACCGCAGTGAATCATCCTCCTACATCGCTCCCTGTCCTCTGTATCTTTTCCTCTCACACCAACTATCTTTTTCCTATTCTGCTTATGTGGAAATACACAGCTTTCCTCCTTTTATTGTCTCCATGTATTATTATTATTGTTGGTGTCAAAATTGTAAAGACAGTGTTAGTGTTAGTGTTAGCAACATGGCTACTACTTACCAGCTCGATTAGAAACTTTTGAACTCAGGTCTCAGTGCTATGTGTGATGAAGGCAGAGTAAACGCCCCATTGTGTTAACAAATATGTAGTTGTTGTTACTTACAAACCTATAAAGAATTTTGGTTTTGAGTCTTGGTGGTCAGAAAAAATACATCAACAGGGGAACAGACAACGCCAACCAAAGCTTTTTTCATCCATTCATCCAAAGCCCATACATTTGTTCTTATTTTACCTTTGTTTTTTATTGCTCTCCTTCTTTTCCTTCTTTGTTATAACGAAATTACAGACAATAAATAGGGCCCATTATATGAAGCCAAACTGCTTTCATTGTACTAACAAGAAAGGGTTCTTCACACTGGCTGGCAGTATGCAACTTTAAGCTGTTTAACCCTTAATCAAACATACATTATATTCAGTGTCAGAGGAAGCAAACTTGATTGTAATTTGTAAAATATTGTCTTTAAGGTATCAGAGAAGATGGGAAGTTTGATCAGAGCTTATTAAAATTATTACATCATCCAACTTTGTTCACTATGTGTTACCCTCAGCTGTGCACAAACTACAGATTAAGGTCTTTTTCAAACACAAAAATGTCAAATTATCAGCTATCTTTGCAATATTACCATCCATAAGGCACTACCCTACGTGGCGATCAATATTAACATTTCAACAGGCTGCAACTAATAAATCCATACCCACTGATAGGAAACATGTGGAACTTCTCTCATGATTATACAGTGATGCACACCTATAGCATTATATCTATATATTATAAATGACAAAATCTCATAGACTAACATTCAGAAGGGAATGATTATTCCTGACCAAATGCATTTTGTTATTTGCACTTTTGAAATGTCCACTCAGAGTTCAACATTCAATATTCATGGTGTTGTTGTGTTTATGGCCCCTCTTTCTGACTTACAGGTTGATGCTGGCAGCTTTGGTTGTGTTAATCATGATAGTGATTTCCAACTTCAGTGCTTTGTTCTTCTGTTGCTATGCCACTGATCACTTTGGACTGTGGTTAAAGACGTACCACCGCAAAGACATGGCCTGTCTGCGCATACTGGTAATTCTGCACTCCATTCACCACACACCTGATGGAAAAAAAGAAGTACCCCAAAAAAGTCATATCAAAAAACGCACTGTGTCTCCTGTGAATAATATAGTCTATGTGCCTACCTGTGATATAATCTCTGTGCCTACCTGAACATATGTTCAGGTCCAGAATGGTTTGGCTCTCTACACCACATGGACTTCTATTGCCTCTCTGATCAACTTCTCGCTGGTTCTCCATCTGTGGGGTGTGGAAAGGAATACAGCAGCAACAGCCTCTCTGTGCATCCTGTTTGGAGAAGTGATCGGATGGTAAGCTCCAAATATATGATTTTGAATGATTGATTATAAACACTAGCAGATAAATTCAGCTTTTATTTAAGCTGATTAGAAATCTGAATATTGGATGTCCTGTTTTAAATCCTTGCCATCGTTGTTGTTAGCCAAGCCACCAGCAGCATTAGTGCAGGATAACATGTATGGATGCAGTTTGAAGACCTTACTGTGCTCCAGGTCTTCTTCTATGTGTGTGATGGCAGCTTTTGTCTGTTTGCAGGTTCATCCTGGAGAACTGGGTGCTGGACCGCTGGGTGCGTTACATCCTGACAGTCTACCCAGTGGTGATCGTTGCTCTGGTGGGAAACATCTGGAGACATTTTGACCCAACTGATCCCACCGCAAACTCTGTGTTTATGGGTAGGTTTATACTTTCACTACTCTCTATACCATTTTAAAGAGTTTTGTCATCTGACCCAGGACGTCACTGCTGCATTTTTTTTGCCTTCCATATTTTGTGTCCCCTCAGTTGTGATGCTGGTGTTAGCGTGCATCCTTCTGGTGTCCAGAGTGTGTACTGTCATCTGGAGAAACTTGAGGCGTCCTCTTCACTCCCCGGGCTCAGCTCGGCTCATGATATCACCCCTGGACAGCAGACATTCCAAGATCTTTACTTAAACACTGGGAACAAATAGCAGTAACTGCTGTCAAACACAAATTCTTTAAACTTAAACATGCTGACACCATTGCTGCATTGCTCAAAATGTTCATTGACTGACACGTTTTTAATTAAAGTGTTCCACCTGTTAATATGTTTGACATACCTAACACCGATAAAAAAATGTCACTGTGTGAAATTGAAGCAATCCCATGTAATGAGAAGATGGATAAACTTCACAATGCTTTCACATCTGCACATTTACATCTTCTTTAATACAAATCTAATGTTTTACAGTATGTGCTATAATATTGTCAATACATAAGTACTTTTTATACATATGCATGCATGGGATTTATTTTGAGTCATGTTTTGTATGGTTATTTTACAGCATATTTGGCTTGTATATTTTGTATCCACGCATTGACAATAGATCCATCTATCATGTATATTCACCTGTACTCTCTTGAATTGCTTTGATTGGTAACATGCCGGTAATGTCCTGCTTGTACCGCAAAACATCAGTCTGATCAAATATGCTGCCTGTTTAAAGATACATATAATTATTAAAACTACAAATACCTTGTTGAGATGTGATAAAGTCAATTTTCTTAATATCAAAACAAATCATAACAGAAGTTTCACATTTGGTCTTGACTGTACATTCAGATTTTATTTTTCCTGAGTATATTTAGCAAATTCTGTTAATTATACCAACTGCAAATCTGAAATCTGAATTGCAAGGCAAAGTACTATTTTCATGTTATAAATCTTTGGAAATACTTTGAAGAAAGTAGTATTTGGGTAAAGGCAGCCTTTAAAACTACCAAAAATTAAATTTCCAAACTTTTACACTCACAAGTGGGTAGATGGTTTTGTGGTCCTAGGAGAAATTAGGGTCTTAGATTTGAGTCCCACGTTCCAGGAATCAGCTGGTGTGTTACAGTATCTGTGACAGCATGCCAGGCTTCATCTTAATAAACAGTGCTACACATTGCAGTCTTCTGTGTTGTTTGATACTTCACTGCCACCAGAGCATTTGACATTATGAAAGTGGTGAGCATGAATAATAAGAAACAAGTCTCAATGTGACTTGCTGAAATTTGTCATTTTGACCATTACTTGTGTTCTGCAGTTTTATTCATTCACTAGTCTGATGATAAGAATTTTGCAATGGACACTCACATCCTTAAAAAGGTCACAAGAAGAGGGCAGTCATGCAGTCAGGGTGACTGGTGGACAAACAAACTCAACGACACTCACGCCAGAACCCATTTGATTGCTATTTTTGGTTAAGTTTAGCCAAATAGGTGATTTAGTTAAGTTGCGGAAATACCTTTGTATATGTACAATATTACAAAAAATGTGGAAATTATGGTTATGTCAGCACGATTATGTAAATACTATTTTGAGGCTGACTCTTCATATTTTGGACTCTAGTATGTATCCATGAGAATTAGATTTTCAGGATTTACCACCAGGTGGCATTTAAATTTAAAAAAAAATGTCTATTAATGCCAATTTTTTTGTTCTTCATATGCAGTGAAAAACTTTAGAATCCTTGAGAACAGCCAGATGGAAGGTTTGTTTCTTTAAACTTTTAAGTATAAGCAAATTTAACTTAAGTATACTATTTTTAAGTATATATCTGTTAAGTATTTGCAAAGTATATGATCTCATTTTCATGTTTCCTTATAGCACACTTGGATAAACTGCTTTTTTGTAAGGCAGTTCTCTCAGTACTGGTGAGAGTCTCAATGAAAGGACAGAAAAGCAAGGTTCTACTCCAGACCACAGCTCTTTCTCCTCTACATGGTCATGTACTGCTCTGCAGTCAACTGGCATGTGAGCTGCTACTGAATGTGGAATGTTGCAACTCTGTGAAAGATATATACTCAAATATATAACATGAGACAAAACAAGCAGGAAGAGGAGGTTATGATGCAGAACTGGGGGGGGATTGATCACCAGAAATATAGTTTGAGGGTGGAGAGTGGTTGTATTTTTGTAACCTTTGTAACCCTATAAACAGGGGCAGAACCTTGCACTGGACTCGATGGGTACAGCCAATCCGGAAAAGCCTACTTCAATATGTGCGATTTCCAGCATATTCTATATAAGACTGTGAAACCATTGTCAAAAAAGTCTGTTGTCAACCTCCACCACTTCAGCAAGTGGTGTGAGAGCCGCAGTGTCAGCAGGTGGAGTCCATAGATTTTATATCAAGATTGACAACAGGCGAGCTCTCCAAAATTGAAGCTGAATTCCTCAAATTTAGCTATATTCTTCATATAAGTTTTTCACCAAAGATGGTTTCTATTATTTTAGGTAGTTCTTATCACGCTGATGTACATTCCAGTGTTTGTTTTTCTGATCAGTTTATTTTAATTAGTGATGTGATAATGACAGGACAGTGACAGAACACAGTATGGTAGTGACAGGAACGTAATACCAGGGCTGTGCTTCCCACCAGGGGTGTTTGTGTGTGTAATTTCTGAAAAGTGTAATGATGTTTCCTAGTATGCTGTTTACACAGCAAACTAAAGTTGCGAAGTCAAAAAAGGCGCAATCAGCCTAACATGTAACACAACAATGTCAGCCTCATTGTGACATTTGTTAGCGACCTCATCAAAACAAACGCAGACCAAAGTCTGCGTGTGGAGTTCTGTGATGCAGACGGACAGTAAGACACTGAACTAGTCAATTCAAGTTATGGCTATTAGCTTTTCACATTTGGTTTGGCTCTGAGGAAGATGCCAACTTGAAATGGTGCAGGTTTACACTTTTTTGGTCCCTGGAAAAATTGCAAAAAACACGCCTTAAAAGGCAGAGTAAAAGAGGTTTAACAGAGGCGGGCAATTGACGAACCTCTAATGCAGCGATTAAGGCAGATTTTCTGTGTCAAAACCTCAAAAACCACAAAAATATCTGCATAGATTATTACCAAAATTAACAGGGGGTTAATATGGTGAAGATCTAAAGCAGATTAAATTTTGAATCTCTAGTACCAAAATTAATTGAATTATGGATGGAAATGCAATTGAAATAAACAATTAAAAATAAACAGGTGATGAATACTCATGGTGCAGGTGCTGCTGTTGGTAGACAGGGTTGCAGCTTACTGCATCCATCCATCCATCCATCCATCCATCCATTTTCTACCACTTATCATTAGGCGTTAGGGGTCGTGGGGGGTGGAGCCTATCTCAGCATCTTCGTGCTACATTTAATTATGTAATGTAGTTGCTACCCACTAAATGAGATTTTGTACTTTAAATTTGTTTTGTAAGTATACTTATTGAGAAGGGATCAATTTTACGTTTGCAAAGCTTTAGGTGATAATCACATGTTGAAGGTTGTTACAAATTGAATAAAATTAATAGTTTTAATAATTAACAATTTCCCTCGGGGATAAATAAAGTATTCTGAATCTGAATCTGAATCTGAATAGGACAAAACGTTTTCCTTAACTTGTCAGTAAAAGCTTCAGCAATCATTATGTTTAAAATAAACACTGACTCAGATTTGAAGGGGTTGCGTCCTGAGTCCACGTCTTGTCTCCATTGCTTTGTTTCAAGCCCTGAGTTCAAACCCAAAGGAAAACAGCCAGTAAGAGGTGCCACGAATTCAAGAAGTTTGCATCTTGTAATTTGTTGCATAGATGCATGCAAAATCTTCTCTGAATGATCTAAGGACATTACAATTTTTTGGTATTGGTTGGTTAAGTAGGCACGACTTGTACCAAAACAAAAGTCAATTTCACCTTCCAAAAATACAATAAAATAAAATAAATCATATATAATCACCCCTCCGGGAACCGCCACCTTACCGTGGTGGAGGGGTTTGGGTATCCTAATGATCCTAGAAGCCATGTTGTCGGGGGCTGTTTGCCCCTGGTCGGGTCACCCAAGGCAAATTGGTCCTAGGTGATGGGCCAGACAAATCGCGGTTCAAAAGACTTCTATGATGGTGACAAACAAGGACTTGTGTACCCTGCCCGGAGGGATACCAGGACCCCGCCCTGGGGCTAGGCCTGGGGAAGGGGTCCGTAGGTGAGCGCCTGGTTGCCGGGCCTTTGTCCATGGGGTCCGGTCGGGCTCAGCCCGAAAAGGAGACATGGGTCCATCCTCACGTGGGCCCACCACCCACAGGAGGAGCCATAGTGGTCCAGTGCTATGTTGATCGGGTGGCAGTCAAAGGCAGGGGCCTTGGCGGTCCGATCCCCGGTTGCTGAAGCTGGCTATTGGAAGATGGAATGTTACGGGAAGGAACCTGAGCTTGTGCGAGAGGTTGAGAGATACCGGCTAGATATAGTCGGCCTAACTTCAACGCACTGTGCAGGTTCTAGAACCAGTCTTCTTGAGAGGGGTTGGACTTTTTTCTATCCTGGAGTTGTCCCAGGTGAGAGGCGGAGAGCAGGTGTGGGCTTATTAATAGCTCCCCAGTTCTCAGCCAATGTGTTGGAATTTACCCCGGTGGATGAAAGGGTTGCTTCCCTACGCCTTCGGGTTGGGGAACGGGTCCTGACTGTGGTTTTCGCCTATGCGCCAAATAGCAGTTAAGAGTACCCACCCTTTTTGATGTCCTTGGAAAAGGTGCTGGAGAGCGCCCCTACTGGGGACTCCATCATCCTACTAGGAGATTTCAACGCTCATGTGGGCAATGACAGCGAGACCTGGAGGGATGTTATTGGGAGGAACGGACTGCCCAATCTGAGCCCAAGTGGTGTTCTGTTATTGGATTTCTGTGCTAGTCACAGTTTGTCCATTACTAAGACCATGTTCAGCCATAAGAGTGTCCATAAATAAATAAAACTCATCACTGGGGACGAATCTCATCCACCCCCGGTGGATGAGATTCGTCCCGAGCTCCTCAAGGCTCTGGATGTTGTAGGGCTGTCATGGTTGACACACCTCTGCAACATTGCATGGACATTGGGGACTGTGCCTTTGGAGGGGCAGACAGGTGTGGTGGTTCCCGTTTTCAAGAAGGGGGACCAGAGGGTTACAACTACCTGGGGATCACACTCCTCAGCCTCCCTAGGTAGGTCTACTCCAGGGTGGTGGAGAAGAGAGTCCGGCTGCTAGTTGAACCTCGGATTCAAGAGGAGCAATGTGGTTTTCGTCCTGGCCGTGGAACACTGGACCAGCTCTATACCCTCACGAGGGTACTGGAGGGGGCATGGGAGTTTGCCCAACCAGTCCACATGTGTTTTGTGGATCTGGAGAAGGCTTATGACCGTGTCCCCCAAGGTATCCTGTGGGGGGTGCTCCGGGAGTATGGGGTAGATGGCCTTTTGTTACGGGCTATTCAATCTCTGTATTGTCGGAGTCAGAGCTTGGTTCACATTGCCGGCAGTAAGTCAGACCCGTTCCCAGTCAGGGTTGGTCTCCGCCAAGGCTGTCCTTTGTCACCGGTTCTGTTCATAATTTTTATGGACAGAATTTCGAGGCGCAGCCAAAGGGTGGATTGCCCACTCCAGGTCAGGGGAGAGTCGCTTCCCCAAGTGGAGGAGTTCAAGTATCTCAGGGTCTTGTTCACAAGTGAGGGGAAAATGGAGCAGGAGATTGACAGACGAATTGGGGCAGCGTCGGCAGTGATGTGGACGCTGAAGCGGTCTGTTGTGGTGAAGAGAGAGCTGAGCCAGAAGGCAAAGCTTTCAATTTACAGGTCAATCTACGCCCCAACTCTCAGCTATGGTCATGAGCTCTGGGTAGTGATTGAAAGAATGAGATCGAGCCGAAATGAGCTTCCTTCACAGGGTGGCTGGGCTCAGCCTTAAAGATAGAGTGAGGAGCTCGGACATCCGGGAGAGGCTCAGAGTAGAGCCGCTGCTCCTCTGCATTGAGAGGGGCCAGTTGAGGTGGTTCAGGCATCTGGTCAGGATGGCCACGTGTCGAATTATTCTTAGGTAAGACACTGAACCCCAAATTGCTCACGGTGCGCAATAGGCATGTGAATGTGTGTGAATGGTTTCCTTACTTCCAGTTTAGATGCTTCTACACATCCACCCATATGAATGTGTGTGAATATGCTTTGAGAAGTCAAATAGACTTGCAAGATGCTAAATAAATACGTCCAAATACCATTTATCAAACCAAGGTTATGAACAGGTCCAAGAAACCATTCTGAAACCTAAATCCCGCTCCTTGACGCTTGCAGCTTGGATTTTGCCAGACTGAGCATTAAAGGCTTGAACCTTCTGATTGCAGGTTGTGGCTATAGAAAGCGTTGTTTGTCTGTCCCCTACTGGTCACTGTTGTGTAATGCAGCTTTTATGCAGTGCAGTAAAATCTTGCATGTCAAATTTAGCACCAGTAGTTGAAGGTAAAAATCTTGTTTGCTTTTATTGATTTGGGAGTTCAACACTTTAGGATCTTGATGCATACATGATTATTGTGGTCCACTTAATTAATCTTGATTTGACACAGTGAAAGAAAAATCAACCACAACCACCATCAATCACCACACATTCAGAGCAAATATTCAAGCCATACGATGCAGTTCTAGTCCAGTGGAGGAGCTGTGCAAATATATATATATGTTTATATTACTTAAAAGAAATAGGTACACTTGAGAAACTTGAAATCGTTAGACAGGTAGTGTAAAAAAAAAAAATCAATAATAATGTTGAGAAGCGCTCCATGCGCCAATAATAATAATAATAATAATAATGAAGAAGAAGACGAAGAAGACGAAGAAGGAGAAGAAGAAGAAGAAGAAGAAGAAGAAGAAGAAGAAGACGACGACGAAGAAGAAAAAGAAGTAGAAGAAGAAGTTGGTGAGGAGGTGGTGAAGAAGTAGGGAAGAAGTGAGGAAGTATAACGCTGGATCTTGTGGCGACCAAGCTTTACAGTAGTATCCAAAATGTCAAAAAATACCGTGTCCGACAAGTTTAGGAAAGTTGACGTTGATGAATACGACGAGAACAAGTTCGTGGATGAGGAGGACGGAGGAGAGAATCAGTGTGGTCCGGACGAAGCAGAAGTAGACGCCTTCCTCAGACAATATCCTTTACTGTCAAATGTAGCTATTCTACATTAACTGTAACTTTTCAGACAGGACCCAGAATAAGACCAGAACAGTTAGCATATGAGGGCTAACGACACATTCATGTGTTGCTACAAGAAGTGTAACAACGGGATTTTAAACTATGTCCTTGTTGTGCATTTTGACGTATTTAGCTGCTATTTAAAGTATTAAGTCATGTGATATGACACACAGGGGTATCTTTTTTGTTCTTGTGAAAAAAGGAGGCAGGAAATGTCCCCTGAGTGTCTGTCAAATCAGCGTTTCCGGGTGTCAGTTCAGATCAGACGAGGGTGTGGTCGCCAGCTTTTGAAGCCATTTGTACAAAAAGTTCATATTTGACGCTCACTTTTAATTTGTGTGCATTGCTAATATTTTATTATCCGGAACACGTGACGCATCAATTATTAGTTGCGTCTAATAAATAAGTCGCGTTCAGTTTAGAACTGAAAACGATCTGCGTGTTCACCGTTAGACGAGTTTGAGTCATTAAACTTTGAAACACGAGCTTAGTTCTGTCTCGGATTTGACTGGGTGTAGTTAATATAAGTAAGCATTCCCTGTCATTTTCTTTTATTATAAAAATATAAACCTGTAAGCTTGCTGGACGTAACAAGAAATACAGATGGACGCATTTAATCGTCCCTTGCTGTCCATGGCTACATGCTGTGACTGAACATATATTAATGTATTGTAAATATCATGATATAGGCAGAGATTATGGATATGTTTATATTGTGATATAGTATGTGTTGTCTTTTCCTGGTTTTAAAAGCTTCAATACATTGAAATTTCATTTCCTGAATTTAAGAGTTCTCCACTCACTTCAGTCATTAAATCTTTGAGATTTATTGAGTTTATGTTTTTTAAATTTAGTAGTCATCCCTACAATATTGTTGCAGTAAAAATTATGAAGAGCTTTTGAAGAGGAATATTAGGGAGTGTGCCGTGTATCATCTTATGGCCTGAAAAATTGTGATATTGGCCTACCACAGATATATCGACAAATGGGTGTTTTACATTAAATTTCCATTGAAAGTTACTGTTTCAGTGCACTTCTGTCATTTAAGTCTGTAAAAGTTCATTGTTAATCCGTCAAATATTCTGCCTCCGTTGCATATCCTTGTTCCAAATATTTAATAAGCTCATTAAAAGGATCATTGCAAAACATTTGTCTGTAGTGGCCAATATTGATTATTGGAACTTTTTTACCTCCTTATATTGGTATCAGCTCCAAAACATTTTTCGATTCGATCAGCACTAATATTATTTTAAGGTCCGACTTGGTCCTATAGAGATTGTTCTCTTTATTAGCAGGTATCAGTTGTTAACATAGTCCGAAGTTAAGCAGTGTGTTGAAGTTCCTCTTCTGTAACACTGCAGCACATAGTTGGAAGCTGACCTGCATTTTAATACTACTCATCTAGACTCCTACTTCATGTCATGTGAGCCTCAACTCAACTCATGTCTGATCATAACTGCGCATGTGAAACTCTCAGCAGACTTTTTAATCATCAACTATGGAAAAAAATGTTTTCACTCAGTCAGGTAAGTAGGTTGCATGAGTTACTAACCTGATATAACATGAGGTTTTCTTGGCTTAGACATATGTGAAGAAGAATTGGACTTTTAAGAGCATGAAACGGTGAAACCCGAAATCTTGTTCATATTTTAAAACGCTTGTTTGGTTGAAAACATGATTACACATTGGAACAGTGAAGTCCTTGACTGTTGTTTTGCAAGGGGAACGTGAATGCTGCTCTTCATGCCGTGCTGAAGAATCCTCCAATCAACACCAAGAACCAGAACACCAAGGTACCACTGTTGTATTTTGGCTGTTGGAGAATTATGATAATTCTGTCAGGATGTGATGATGGAGGAAACACTAGTGACATCAATATTGGCCAATACAGATACTGAGCTGATATATCAGAGCCTCCCTAGTTGGCCCTATATTTAATGTGTAAAATGTAAATCTTACATACAGTAAGCGGTGAGATGTTGTGTATCACACAAACAGAATAGATTGAATCACTCTTTATTACATTTTTATTCAAGTAAGGAACCTCATAGCTTTATTTAATTGTAACACTAGAGTGCATGTACTTCTGGTATTAAGGTCTGACTGAAACCAATAATAAATTATCAAAAACTGTAGAAAGACTTGGTGATGAATTTTCTATTGGATTTTTTTTCTCGTATATTTTTAGGCTTACTTTGGTTTCATGAAGCTCAGGAGGAAAAGTAACTTGGTCCTCTCATCATTCAAGAGAAAGATCAAATAGTTATGTATAATAGTAATGCTTGAATACTGACATGTTAGCGTAAGCTCCTGTTAAAAATGAATGTATGGATCATGTAATGATGACCAGACTACAGTGTGTGTGTGTGTGTGTGTGTGTGTGTGTGTGTGTGTGTGTGTGTGTGTGTTTAGGAGCGAGCAGAGCTGTTAGTGGTCCGGGTGCTGAGCAGTTTTAAGAGCAGCGACATAGAGAAGGCTGTGGCCTCACTCGACAAAGCTGGAGTGGACCTGCTGATGAAATATATCTACAGAGGCTTTGAGAAACCATCGGACAACAGCAGTGCTGTGCTGCTGCAGTGGCATGAAAGGGTAAACACAAAGACAAACTCTAAATAAAAATATTTCCTTAGATCAACAAAGAGCTAAATGTTGAAGAACTCAGAATGTTTTTTCCTTCTGTTACTGATCACTGACCCAATTTAAGAACAGCTGATCTGATATAAATGATTAACTCACTCCTGAAAATATATTGAACATTTCCACAGACTGGATAGAAACAAAACACTTTGTGTACTTAAACTGCATGTTTCAAGGCCGTTTAGTGTTGATATATGCAACAGCCTGTGCAAGTCAAATTTCAGCAATTCAGCTTATTACCCAAACAAACATAAATATGATCAATGTTCTTTAGAGGTCAAGTGTGTGCAATTTGTTGTCATCTAGTGGCAAGTGTGCGGACCGCAACAAACTGAGCACCCCTCATCTCAAAGGTGAATACTAACAACAACGCAAAGCTTTCTCTAGAGTCTGTGTTTGGTTTGCCAATCTGGACTATTGTAGAAACATGATGGACTGTCGAAGAGGAGATGCTTCTTCTGTAGATAAAAAAAAAAAGTCTCTTTCTGGGGTAGCAAAACAAAGTGTTTGCTTTTGAAGGTCATTACACTCTATTTACTCTAATTTTATAAACATAATGTTAATTTCTGGGATTGGACCTTTAACCCTGGACCTTTAACTGTCATGAGGATCTTCCACTGAAGAACAAAAAATCAGCTGCTAAACATCTGTACGAGTGAAATACTAACGGGTTAGTCCATTTACCAACACATCTTTTGCCTTCTCTTTGGATCCCGTTAAAGATGTAAATAAAAAAAAAAATGCCTCACAGTATGTGCTGCAGTAAATCTTTAAACTGTAGTGACCACAGAATCAAGTATCACATTTGTTGGACTATTTTCATTCGTGCAGGTTTGACGCTGTAGTGAGTGCCAGCAGGATATATGACAGTTAATACAAAAATGGGAAAACTGCTTTACCGATGCAGGGAGTCTCAAACCTTGCTTCTTGGTCAGAAGCTGCCTTGGAGCAGCATTTCTAAATCTGTGTGTGTGTGTGTCTTTACAGGCTCTGGCAGTGGGCGGAGTGGGCTCTATAGTTCGAGTCATGACTGCCAGGAAGACTGTGTGATGTCCTGAGCCCACAGAGCCCATCTGTTAGCAAACTTTAGTCAATAATCTGGCCAAACACAAGAGCACCAGGGTTGAGAACGAGAACAGGCCTCTTCTCTTTCTGTTTTTTGGACATGATTCCCCATTCTTTTTCTACTGAAGCTGAGCAACCTCCTGTCCTGGTTCCCAGCTCTGGGGTTTGGACGTGCTGACAGTCGGGCTGGGCGGTGCTGGCACCTAAGCCTGACGCAGAAAGGTGCTTTCAGATGCTTCCCTGGGACAAGTTCTCTCACTTCTAACTGCTTCATAGCTGCTCTAATGCCTTGGCTGCTAACTGTAACACCCCCTCTGCTCCTCCTCTGCCCCCCCTCCCTTGAAGTCATCCTGGCGCAGGAAATGGAAAAGGCTGCTTTAGATGGTCCTGCTTTTTGCCTAGTGCAGGCTGGGATTGGAGTTCTTATTCCCCCACTCACTCTAATTCTTAGTTAACATCTTTTGTTTGTTTTCTATTTTTTCTACTTACAGTACATCACATTGTTGTGTGTAGCCTGGCTCTCAGGTTATACAGCTTGTATTGTTTTTATATCTGAAATGAACCAAATAAAGAGCTGAACGTGAACATTGACTGATTCTTTGTAGTTTGAAAAAAGCTTTTCTTGTGTGCTGAGGAAAAGTTACTATTCTAGATTAATAGTGTAGAAAATGCCCCGGCTATCAGCTTGGAACATTTGTGGAGATAATTTTACTGAGAGGCAGGGGAGGCTTTCTGGGGCTCAGCTGCGTATGGAGGGGTGGGGCGTGAAGGCGCGCAGTAATATTGTTCGTCGTAACATAACATGATAACCATATTGTGTTTTGTACCAAAGTTGCATTATGTACAGAAGCAAATTTCATTTTGAAATGATTAATAATGCTGCTTTAAAAGTGCATTGGTCTGTAATGACAAGGAATAGTAAAGTTGCTGAGTAAAGCAGATTTTGGGGAGGGTGTAGCCAACAAGTCCATATGATGTGTGTTGAGATGTATTTTTCTGTGTTATGCACTCTACCCACAAGTATTTTACAAGCATTTTTAAACTGACACTGAAAAGACCTCAGAGACTTCCAGTTTGTTATATATTTACAAACGCACAATGATTAAATATGTCAGCAGAAGAACTACATCTGGTTCAGGTGTCTCTCTGGTATTCCAAGCAAAAACTCAGAAAACGCTGCCCCAGAAATGCCTCATTAGCAGTTCAGCCTTCTGTGAACTTTGTTTTATCCAGTCTTATGTAACGATATCTCACTTGAAAGGGACTTAAAACATCTCATTAGGTACATGAAAAAAAAGTGTTAAATTAGCTAATTTAAATGTACTTAGTATGTGGTGTTAAAATGTACTTTAGTAACGAAAAGTACAAGTAAACAAAACACTGATTTTTATAAACGATATTACAAAACTTTACTGACATATGCACCATAAATAGAATGAGTGTTCATAGTATCACTGTCCAAACAAATCTAAATGTGTATGTCCAAAATCATTTGAGGAAAGTGAGGAAAGGATGCAGATTACAGTGTAACTTTCCTAACCTGGTCTGGAACATGACAACCATTGCAACTTTAATAAAAGTTTTACCAGATAGGATTTCCAGCATACAGATGTAAAAATCAGTGATTGAAACGTTTTCTCTTGTGGTTGTTATCACAACCAGTCCCTGTATCCCAGTAAAAGCCAGGATATACACCTTGTCTTGAAGAGAAAGACAGGAATGCACCAGTCATTTAAACTCACACTAATATTCACAGTCCAGATAACTCCATTCTGAAGATTAGAAACCGACAACTATATCCAGATTTAAAATTGTAGTTTGGGACGCAATGATATATTGTCTCAACCTGGGTATTGGCCAAGATGGATGTGGTTAACTGGTTACGGTGTATCAGCAAATAAGGGGGCAGTCATTGATACCAGTGGTTGATTATTTGTTGAATACACCTGCGTCTGGATTACTAGACTTCCCATACATCCGGATTTATAGAATCCACAGATACAGTCTAAAACAAAATGGTTCTCATCTTCCTTTTTTAAAGTTTCGCTTTGAAAAATTACTGAAATGAGTCGATTAATACATTTTGAGTGGATTGATTGACTCACTGTGGCAGTGAGTTTTTTTCTGAGCTGATTTAACACCTACTGACGTTTAGTATATAAACATTCATCTGTTTGATTCAAAAATGCCCAAATTTTAATGTGTTTTTTGAACTTTCATGTTCCATAATGTGATCAATTACAGGTCACAGTAAAATTAATCCCCCATATAAATAATATATACCATAGAAACTCAGAGGACATAATTGCTGAAATCGCTATTAGTTAGTTGAACAGATAAGTTGAATGTTCACACACTGGCTGCACTAAACTAAAAGTATCATATACATCATATGAATAATAACAGCACCGTGCACAGGCTTATTTCTTAACTAAGGTGTCTCTGTAGGACACTCCTCTGTAGATGGAATGATTAAAAAACTACTCAGCCAGTAGGAACCAAAATCACGATACATACATTATAATGTACACTTTCAGTACAACTAAAGATGGAAGTCATTTAATATTCTTTCAGTTGAACACTTATTAACTTGTAACAAACTCAGTTTAATGTTGGAAGGCAGCAGAACATTACTCACTGTACGGACACACAACACAAATGAAACATTTTCAGTGTCACGTCTGATACAGATCATTTCACGATTTGGTTTTATATAGTGAAATGATCTTTATATAATAATAGTTGTTAATAGGTTGTTTATGAACACAAGAGAGGCAAGTTGAACACGCAGAATCAGGTTTATTGTTCAAACAGAAAGATGCAGAACACACACACACAGATGAGATGAGACAGGAGTGAAGCTTCACTGAATCAGGGCTCCACCAGTCTACTCTGACACATTCCAATCAGGCAGCGCGGCTTCTCTTTCGTGAAGCTAGAAATCAATCCTTTAATATGTCCATCATGGAGTTACTGAGCCAGCTCCACTCACTGACAATATCAAAAGGCTAAACTGAGTTGGCACATTAACAGGTAGCTTCATTCTTCACCAAACAGTAAAGAGAATCACCTTCTATTCAAAATCTTTTTTTTTTTTTTAAACAAAGACAACTGGGCAAACTTCACCTGCCAATGGAGCACTTATTTTGAAGATTATTAGAAATCCTTAAGATCATGACAAGCAGCACACAAGTGAAGCATATCGACAACAGATTTATTAAGTTGGAATTAAAAATAAATCAACCGCCTGAATTGAAACCAGTAAAATTATATAATAGAGTGCTCTTTTTTTAAGTGTAGTGAAGTAATTGTGCTGCGATGCCCCTGAAATCCTGTAGGTTTTACATCTCTGATGTGAATGACAAGAAATGAAAACATTTTCAGCTTTTCATAAAAAAATAAACGCTGCTTGACACCTAACAACGCCTGACTTCTGTAACAGCATATGACCCCACCCAGCCGAGCCTCACTGAGGGACTCACCCCATGACTAGTGTTTCTGCCCTCTGGTGGTCACTAGCAGCACTGCTTGCAGATCATATTTGACAACTTCCTTCCTCTTGCAATACTGCTCATCAGCACAAGGAGCTTCATATATCCAAACTTTATATTTCTCTGCTACAGTTCAAAAAATTGGTGTGTGGTCTCACCCACAAACAGAAAGACCAAACATCTTGGATGAGTTGGTGTAACAAGTGGGATTTGTTCAGTCACAGTACCTA
>KV751329.1:4326539-4344403 GCA_001698575.1 Mola mola | reverse complement strand
GGGACACAATTCACAGGACTTTTATGGTACAAAAATGTTTCAGCTTCACATTCACTCAATTTTGCCACCACACATGTTTCTGGGGTTTGTGGAACTTTCTCAACCCTCAGTTATAAGTACACAGACACACACAAATGCACACGCACGGCTGTCCTTTAAACAAAACAAAATAAACCTGTGATGAAAGTCTGAGCTTTTCTTTAGATCAAACAAGTGATGGCAACAAAATATTCCAGTGACAGACTTCCCACTGGTGAGTCAGCGGTGACTGAACAGCAAAGTGGAGATGGTGAATACTATAAAGGTCTGACCATTTACAGTGCTGCAAAAATACCATCCAATCACACTTTCCTCTCCATGTTACAAAAGACATTTATAAAAGAATGGGCCACCGATATTAGAGGACAGTTTGTTCCTACAGGCAGCAGATCAAGACAACAGTGAGCAGACCCTCACACGTCAGCTTTCGGTGGGGAGTCTGAGATCAGTCACTCTTCTGTTACTGAACAAACTAAAGCAGTGCAAGCTTCTGGACTGTTAGGGTTCACACTGGCAGCATGGTGCTCTCACAGATCGCATCCAATCAAACCTTCATCGTTCTATAGCTTAGACTACAGACACAAAAAGTTAGAACACTTTGACAAAACAGAAAAACAATCTTTGTAGGTTCTTATCACTATACAAATGCACTACCCACTGCTGGTCAAAGTGTCTTGTTCATCAGTGTGAACGCACATTTTACCTCGGAGTATTTTATAACGTGGTTCAGAAAGGTGCTTTGTCAAAGGTCTCCATTCAGCATGCTGACAGTGTGTCACTGACAATCTATTCAATCAGTGCCAGTCACATTTACTTTGCAAACCTTCAGTATGAATTAATGGGGTTTCCCTCTTAAAAATATCCAGTGGCTCATTTGCTATTCTAAAAATGATTTTAGTGTTCACAAAATCGGAAAGAAAAATCAAATGGCAAATAATAAAATTTTCAGAAATTAAATTCTTATCATCAAATTGCTTAGGTTGGACTGCTGAAATGAACAATATAAGGTTAATCCATCCTGAATTTGTCAAACTCGTGTTATCCCTGACTGACAAGTTCAGATGAACAAATAAAATTCCAAGATGCTCAAATTTGTAAAACAAACAGGGTAACATTCCTAGTTTTTAAGACTGAAAGACTTAAAAAATATATTGATATTTAAAAGAGGGGAATGAAGCCACATGATCCAGATCGATAGATCTCAAAGTGAAGTTTTCAATCACATTTTTTTTTTTTTTTGTTAGCTCTAACAACAGTATTATTACAGCGTGTCTTTGCTTCCACACACGTCAGATTGATCTTTCACTTACGTGTACACACATGTATCTATCTGTGTGTGTATGTCTATGGCCTTATTGTGATCATTTGGCTCTGAATTTCTGAGATCTGATGGTCAGATCTCGTCAATGTTTCTGTCTCAGCAGCCTACTCTTGTAGAGTATGGAGCAGGGTCACTGAGCTGAAGCACTGAGTACATGACTGGAGTGGAATGGAGTGTGTATGAAGCCTGATTTTCAGAGAGAACCGGTGTGTATCGGGTTGACATTGCTGTACTGATCTGCTACCTTCTACGGAGAGAAGGATAGAAATAGACACGGAGAAAAAGAAGCAGAATATAAAACAAGTGTTTTTCTTTTTACAAGAGTCTTTGTCAGGGTTTCACCAACCCCTCTCATCTCCTTCAGACACACACCTGTCTGGTTTCCGTGTGTGTAGGTATAGCCAAGTCCATGTATTTACTTCCTACTGGTGAGAGTGTATGTGTGTAAGTGTTTTCATGTGTGACTACTTGTGTTCTTTAGTTGGAGCAAAGTAGAGCTCCATGGGTTTGTTGACCTTCCAGTATTTTTCACTGACCAGCTCCAGGGAGAAGGAACCATTCAGGACCTGCCAACACAAACATCCATGAGGGGTTACTGCTCTGAGCAAGAACCATGACCACATCTTTATTATTATCTATAATATTATATAGATGATGTAGAAGTCACAAAATGTAATCAGCTAGAGATCTTGATCATATTAATGGTCATGATCCCTGCATTGGATTCTTGGTTATTTTCAGCACTGTGGTATGTCAAACTCTTCTGCTGGGAAGCTCTGCTGAACATTCAGAACTGCTCCTCTTTTTTGTCGTGGTCCACATTACACTCACGGTACTCACAGTGAACTGGTTTCCAGCAGTGGGTATGTAGATGGTGTACTGCTTCTCTGAAGCTGCCTCCACATTGACAGGACTGGCCTCGGCATTTCTTCTCAGCTCCTCTAGAGCCAGTCTGACAGCCAGGTATTTAGACAAGTGATCCACTGTGGCATTACCAGACGTCTTGATGTAGCGAGGGACAAACTCCACGCTGCACACACACACACACGCACGCACAAATGAGGAGGCTGGAACATGCACCTTTGTCAAAACAGTCTTATAACAGCTTTAAAATGGAGCTACTACGTTTCATTCATTAAACAGGCCCAGAACACCAGTTTGAAGTTTACCTGTGTTACAACTATAGTGCTCAGGTGTGTCTATTTAATTCCTTTTTTTATGTTAATATTTAGTTAGATGCTTTACTTCTTAGTCCCTTAGCACTGAAAAATGTATTCAGGTGCAAGTACATTACTAGTATAGATTTAATCATTTTTCTCTCCCGTTTCCTTATTAATGACCAATCTAAGGCTTCATTTAAGCACTATGTATTTGACACTACCTGTTGTGACCGTCATCCTTCTCCATCAGGGTGGGGTGCGGCCTGAATACCAGTTCTATTTCGCTGGCACCACCATCATTCACAGAGTCCCCGCCCCCGTTCTCTGCAGCATTGTCCATGTCCAAACCACTGTCATCACTTGTCTTGGTTCGCTTAATGCTTGGACCTGCCTCCTGGTGAAAAGTGGGTGTTCAAACACACTATTACACATCAAGAAGGTAGGTAAATCAAGTAAGCTTATATTCCAATTCTAGAGTCATTTTTTAAGCATTACACTAGACTAGTACAAATCTGTCTCCATAATGAAACCATTACACTGTCCGTAATGGATGTAGGGGGCTGGCATCGATGTAGCAGCAAATAAGGAGGCATTCACCGATACCATTGGCCAAAAATAATCTGATGTTTTTCATTAATTTGCACTGGCTACACCTGTTGTCCTATACCTGGGTGCGGTTTTTAAGAACCCCTCTGCTCAGAGTCATGTTTTTGACCTAGTTAACATGTCCATGTGGTTTTTTTTCATGTACTAAAACACACATAATGATCACAATAAGCAGTCACCATCATGGCTAACTTCAGCTTTCACTCTGCTATCCACCAATTACAGTCATAAGAAAAGGAATTCTGACAGCCCAGGTCTTCTATGTAGAACCAATCCTGGTGACTTACAGGAGTGTGGCTGTAAGTTGCAGAAGTTCAGTTATTTTTCCTGCAGAGGTTTTCTTTATTATTCTGACACACAAAGGTATTGGGTAATGGTACTGATTATCAGTCAAATTATTACTCTGAATATCGGAATCAGTATTTGAGTTTCTTTATTTGGGCATCCTTGATTTTTATATATAGTTCAGGGGAGAAAGAGCACTAGTGTACTTTAATGTCACTGTTAGTAAGTGGAACACAAAATGAAAATGCATTGGAGAAAGAATTGAACAACATACCTGGTTGCTGTGGACAGAAGCATTACTACAGTGGGAGGAGTCTCCGTTGTCTTCAGCTCCGCTGCCGTTCTCCACGGTGTGTCTCTTGCCACGCTGCAGTCTGACAAAAACAAATGTCATTCAATTTGTGAGAGGAGAAGGACATTAACGTGCATGCGTGTGTGTGTGTGTGTGTGTTGAGACAGCTGGGTCAACCTGGTCATAGCCTGTATCTTCAGCCCCTCTTCTATGCTGTGGGACAGTGCTTGCTGGTTGTTGTGTTTGCTAATGCGGGCTAATACTCTCTCCTGGTGGGCTTCATACTCATCACGGCTGGGATAAATCTTGCCTGAAATGGGAAAAGTGACTATAAAACAAAATTGCAGCATATTTTACACAGCACTTTGACTCAGAAATTATGAGTTTTACGAGAGTGTTCCAAACTCCTCCAACCCTTGTGTGGTTACTTACTAATGAGTGCATCAAAGTTAGGGTCTGGACGCAGCGACCTCTTGGACACCAGCTTCTTACGACAGGTGGGACACTCTTTATTACTGCAAAGAAATTTTCATCTTCATAAACTAAAATAATGATGTAGAATCCTGTAATTGTCATCACAAATAATAAGAGTTTTATGCAACTTATTCATTTATTTCTGGTATATGGGTTTAAAACAATTTGTTCAAAACAAATTACTTCAAGGCGATTTCTGAAAAACTGAAAAAGTCAAACCTAAATATGTACAGGTGCGAAGGCTATGTGTGGCTTTTTTCAAGTACGCAAATACAATGCATAAATAATGTACAAACAGCTGCTTTGACAGAGCTGGCCTTTTCTCAGCAGCCTTTCACAGTTTATGGACAAATGTCACTGCCTGCAGGAATCAAAGTGCTGCTCTGAGACTAACAAGGAAGTGGCGTTAATGATTGATGACTATAGGCAGTGAAGGTCTAATCTTGTTTTATTTAAATTCCCCTCTCCAGTCAGAACTGGGCTTCTCTTGTGCAGCTGAGTGTTTGAGCATCACTGTGTAGGATCTGACACATTAAGGATAGTTTCACGTTCACCACTGAAAGTGTGATAACTCTCTGGCTCACTGATCTATAGGGGCGGGACCTTCTAGCATGATTTGTTACATCACCAAAGTTTTGAAGTCAATAGACTGGACATGTACTCTGTTTAACTCCCAAGTGCCGAGTCAACGTACTTTCTGGGGGAAAGAAGTACTTTTCATAAGAAACTATTGCGGGACAAGTCTTTTCAATTAGGTAAAAGTGTAAATATGAAATTATCATCCCAGTTAATGTTTCCATCCATCTAGTTCTGTGTGTTTTGTTTTAAACATAAGGATTAAGAAAAAAAAATGAAGAGGTTGACCAATTTCAAAAAAGTGACAGAGCAGATGTCATTTAAGCTCTGTTGAATAAGAAACAACTGTATCACAAAAGCTTTCACACAGAGAATGCAGGCACAAAATAAAAACAAAAAACTTTTTGGGGTCAACCAGAGGTGCTGTACGCTATACTGAGCTAGTTTTCAAAGTTGGCATGCTGTCTAAAAAGGGGATCTGCAAGCTGACAACTGGCCTCTTGCAGACACTCATCACAGAAGAGGAGCAGCCAACGTTGCAGGTGCTGTGACTGAAACCCCCGCAGGGAGGAGAGCTGGAGTGAATTGTAGACTGAGAAATGGCCTTTGAGAATTAATTTGTTTTACTTGGATTACTTTTTAAATTTGAATTAAAAATATTTGCATACTCATACATTCTAGGATATTAATGAAAGGGGCTTTGTATTTAGTATGTATGTACAATGGAATGGTGAGTGGTTGTTCAACTGTTTTTGCTGTCAGTAAATGATCAGTCCTAAACAAGATTCTTGATTTTACCATTTACATTGAAATTTCTTTTGAAATTTACTCTAGCTGTCTTTTTGGCCTGAATTTACAGGAAGAACGGTGCTTACAATGTCTAAGTGGAAATGTGAGTATTGTTTTACGTAATACATTAAAAATTATAAACCTGTCCCTTATAGCATAGGTGTATCTAACATGTAGCTTAATATAAAATACGGTGAAAAAGTCTTAGGCCACAAGGACCATATTTATTTCTCTGTCGCAATTAAAAAAACAACCAGAAAAAATACAGGAACTACAGAATGCTCCACTATACCACCATCAACTTCATCCTTTGATCTATTATGAGGATGACAGAGACTCTCTTACCCTTCCCTCACAGGCCATTCTCAACAGCTCTGACTTTGACAGTACTTAATTAGGTGGCGTTTCCACCCTTAGGTGAAATCATCAAAAACCTGAGCAGCACTACAAAGGCTTTCTTGGTTTCTACTGCATGGTAAAACTCACCCAGATCTCAAAGCTGTGATGATACAATCAGCACAGAAACGGTGCAGACATTCTTTGGTTGTCATTGTGTTTTTCAACATGTCCAGACAGATGGGACACATGAGTTCGCTATGCAATGACCTTGGTGACACCGCTATCTCCAGTCCATCTGTTATAGCCTCCTGTGCCAACAGGAAAGAGATCAATGTTAGTGAACATAAAGATATATTTTGCTGTGAAGAGTGTCACAACTGATACAGACACAGTTCATGGACGGAGCGGCGTTTTTAGTTCCTACAAATCTCAGAACCACTGCTCCTGTACAGTTAGCATTTTAGAAATAGCAAAGCTCTGCGTTCTTTTTTCAGGAGCATGTGGGAGCCGAATGCTATGGCTCATAACAATGTATTGTTAAGACCTTATTGCTTGCTGTAAAAAATATATTTTTCCCAGAAACAAATGTAGATGTGCCGTGACTAACAAAAAAGAACCGAAGCAAAGTGACACATATGTGACTGAATGATGGTGTGAATACTTACCTGTGGTGTTCTCTGTAGCTCATAGAGACTCAGCTCCCAGGTCTTACTGAGGGGTTGAACCCCATTTGTCTGAACTGTCTGAGTCATCACTGCAACACTGAAAAACAACAACAAATGGGATTTCTTTGAAAATCTGGGACAAAATAATGACCTGGTATATATGACTGATAAGATTTTTTTTGGTTGCAAATAAATGTGCCACACTTCTCTACTTAAAACAGACAAAATTATTATTTACAGCTACTCATGCACCAATGGTACCAGAGCTGCAATGCATAGAGTTACAGGAGGGAACCATTGATAAAAATAAAGATGGATGCACACGTCTCCACCTTCCCCCACTGAGCAAAAATGAAAGCAAAACATCCCCAATTCAAAAGATGATTTTAACATCAGGGTTTTCCTTAGTATTATATAGGACTGGCGGGCCGCGATCTGGCCAAAAACAACATTTTTATATAAGCTAAATGCTGTCAATTTTTTACTCTCTCGTAGGGCTGGGAGATATGATATATATTGTGAGACAAGTGAAAATGTATATTGATAGATATTTTCCTCTTTCGCTTATATAGCTTCTCTAGCAAAGCAGCGGCTGCGACCTGACACACAGCAGCTTTTTATGTCATTATCCTCCCGCTTTACGCTCACTGTGCACAGTCTTGAGTAACAACAAACAGACATGGAGGAGTGAGACACGAGGAATCCTATGCAACAATCCCAGCAGTGTTAATTTCACTAATGAATACTATAATGAAAATGTTTGTCAACAAATTGTTTTACATGACAAAAATGCTGACGAGCTAAAAAATAGATAACTGATCCAAAAAAACTATGATGTATGATAAGTATTGGTTAGCGAGACGAGAATAAAATTTTTATTTATAAAATAGTGGTATGTTATACTTCACAATTCTTTACAACTGGAAGGGTATTGAGAGGTTTACACAAGGCTACTTCAAGGACTTCTTATTTCAGAGATGGTTACTAGACACAAAAGCTCTTTCTCTACAGCCTATTCAAAACACAAATGTTGAATTCAATTCAATGTTCTGTATTAAAAAGTACAGACACGGAATGGGGGGGGGGGCTGATATTTTACCTTTAGACGGCAGTGGATATTATCAGAGCCGAATCAATGCCTATTTTATTTGAAATTTATATTTTGGAATTTTAATTTTTTAATGAAGTATTTTGAAGAGTATTTGCAAATGTTATTTCAATGAAATATTCTTATATACTTTTGCATGCCTTTTTGCATTGTTGAGGGTAAGTTGTGTGGAAAATGCTTCTTGCCTTATGTAATTGTTTACTTTGCGAACTGAACCCTTTCAGTCATAACATATACTGCATATTGTTTACAACTAATGTTACCTAGTTAGATTTGTAACTCTAAACTTAGATTATTTTTCTCAAACATTTTAATTCACTTAGATTAAAATATTTGCATAGAATCAAGAATATTCTATTGCAATTTACATGCTTTATTAATGCAAAGTTAATCTTCAAATATCTCCAGAATAAGTTTTCTTGCTGTCAAAATCACATTTTAGCTAGTTACTCATAAATGCCAGAACATTCCTATTAAGTACAGACTGACTACTACTACACTGGGTTGCTCTATTGTAGTTGTAAAATTGACTTTTTTATGGTTCAAAAATAATTTAAAAAAAAATTATTTATCTTGAAGTAAAATCCCAGCATTAAATATGGAACTTCTTGGTCCCAAATGCTGAAATAAGTTACAAGTTAGAGAAGAGAATTTTCCAAACAGCAGACCTAAAATCTTGGCAATAAATACCTGGCGCCTCTCATAATAATCCAGATATACCAGCTCAATTCTGTTGATAATTCGAGTTTATTTTTGTGTCTTTATCAATGCCACCTTAGACCAAGTCAGCAAGGGCTAACCCAGCAATAAGTACTGAGCTGACAGTTTACCTGTGCTACAATTCATAGAAAATATCAATCAATCGCATTTAATTTGTGTAGTCCAAAATAAAAAAATATATAATTTGTCTCAGTCGGCTTTTACAGCCTGTGCAGATGTGACATCCCCTGCCCTTAGCCCCTTGAACCAGGAGAGGAAAAACTAAAGAAAAAAAAAACCCGGAACAAGGAAAAATAAGAAACCTCAGGAATAACCACAGAGGAGGGATCCCACTCCCTAAGATGGAGAGAATAGCCGTTAGAAGGGACCTATCGATGAAACAACACACCTTAATGTCAAAATATTACTTTTACCCTTAAATTGCTGCTGCTGTGTGGCCATAGAGACCAAAAGAAGTGGGGGCAGTCACCATTGAACACATTGTGTGGTTGGAAGCAAAGTTATCTGTCCACGTAAGCTTAAAATGCATTAAGAACACATGAGTTGGAAGGTGTGAACCACAACTATACATTCTCCGTCCAACAATAAGTCAGTGCCAATAAAAGCCCACTGTGTTATAATTAACGTTACTAACACAAATCAGATACATATTCTCTACGGTCGTTAGCTTTTTCAATAATATCAGTTTTCCAGCTAGAACAAAACAATGAGAAGCTAATGCATTGTTTTTTTTTAACGATGTTCACCTTAATGGTGCTTCATAAGCAATTATGGTCAACAGACAGACCACGCACAAATTTCATATAAAATCTGTGGGGGCTCTGCAAATGCTAATTAGCTTCAACAGAAGCTAGCTCTCCATCGTAATGCTAACACTAGAAGCAAAACAAGCTGACCATATAGCACGTATGTTGACAAGAAGACAACGAGGTGAAGACGGTTCCTTAGCGTCACTTGAATATCTCAGTTATCTATTATAAACGCCAGTATCTAAAAATTGCGAGGGAGTCATGAATTTTTGTAATTTGTCGCTTTGACAGAGGGGAAAAACAACAACAGAGAAAGAGCCGTAGCACCAATCTACTAGCGCGTGCTTTTGGTACCTTATTTCCAATCTATAAACTGCTGCAAACTCCTACACGAACGATCACGATATACAAATACATGTGACAATTATGATATTCTTAACCTGCATAAAATACTATTGTTTTTGTACTTACATTTTCAGTTTCGGATACGAACCGATCCACCAGTGCGTTTAGGTAAAGGCAATATGGCGGGTACACACAAGAAGCGATGTAATGTGGGAAATTGAGGCCTTATGCCCGGGGGTTAGGGTTAGTGTTAGGCGGCTCCAAAGAACTTTCAACCTAAAACTACAATGTTTCCGCAAAAATATCATCCATGTGTTTAATTATCTGAAGCTGAATTATTCTGAAAATCATTTTTGGAAAATGTTAGCGTTTGTGCCGTCCTGTACGTCTTTTAATAAATGCTAAATGCTACCAGACATTTCACTTAATTTCGTAAGATTTTTATTCCCCACAGTTTTATCGTATTCATTCATTCAATGATAACTTTACACATTTCTAAAAATACCTACACTCTTCAAAAAAATATTGTATCATTAGTCAGACAGACCAAAATTAGGTTGAAATTCAGAGTCCATATTTTTTCTCGTTTTGGTAAATGTGAACTGATAGACATGCAGCCTTTGCGCTGAGCAATGGTTTGCTATATAGGTCTATCTATGTCATTTTAATAACACAACTTACTACGCCATAAACATACAAAATAAATTCTGTAAATCGATCATAAATTTACCATGCCATAAAAACTGTAACCAAAACAAACAAACAAACAAAAAATTCCAAAGGACCAAAGAAATGTCAAAAATAACCTTACCTATGTAAGTAAACATTGCCAAAAATATTCTAGAAAAGTGTTACAATGACTAAATTTCTCTGGAAAAAAATGTAACACTTATCATAAGTAAAATATCAATTAGATGATGATGATGATTGCAATCATCAGAAGACTTAAATACCTGTCCTCAAGAAAAATCCTTCTCAATCTGTATTACACAATGACCTGTCCATACATCTCATACCGCAAGATTGCTTGAACTTACAGTTTTACAAGCAATCTGAACTCAATTTTCCTCTAGAATTTTTTTTTTGTTATCATAGTGACTCCATTAAAGGTACTCCAGTTCTACTCCATCAAGTCTCTAAGAATCTTCCCTATCTTTAATTTAAACCACTTACAATATTGTATTTTTGGTATGAATCTATTAACAACTTGTTTCCCAGTCTGTTTTGAGAATACGTTTCAATTCAACTCCCTAGTCCCTCATTATTAAATCAGTAAATAATCATCCTTGCACATTCTTTAGGAAAGCCTTTTCACAATTTTCTATCAGATACCGAGGACCCATTGTTAGAACAATGTACCAAGCCAATCAGCTACTGCTCCAGCCTAAATTCATTCACAAATCAATCCATACATTTTCTGCCAATTATACCAATGCAACGTCTTAATAATTCGCCAACACAATCTTCCTTTATCATTCACATTTTATTTATTTTCTTTTTTTAAAAAAGAATCTACGTTCTCCCTCTAACTGTAGACTATCATCTATTTTTTCTATGATGGGTAATGATGTTTTTTTTGGCTGCCCCCCACCCCACACACACCCACACACACACACACACACACACACATTATTGTTTCTAAAGTTAATGTTTTATACTACAAAGTGCTCGTCTTATGTATATGTTGTTTGTTATCTTTGTATGTGAATTCTTTTGTTCAAATAAATGAATAAGTAAAGACATTCCTTGTGCAGCGCGAGCGAGAGCAGAGGGCGTGGCTACATCAAAGAGCGGATCCGAGTGGGAGGAGGAAAGAGGGCACAAGGCGAGCAGCGAGGAGGGGAGAGGAGGTAATGGGAGGGGAAGTGTTGTCGGTCCATGACATGAATGAACCATGTTCGGTAACGTAGGCTTAGCTCTCCCGGTCTGCTCTTTTCTCCTGCTGCACCTCCCTGTCCTCCCGCTGACCAACAACTTGCCCGTTAAGGTAAATAGCTCGCAGAGTGGCGGCTCGGTCCCCTCTCAGAGCTGCACGCGTTCTCACACCGGGTAAAACTTTTGAAGGGGGTCTGTGTCTACTTAGTTTGCTCATGCGTCTGTCACTTTGATTTCGCTTCGCTGGGTCTTAAGGCACTGCCCGGTTTTCACCTCAAATGCGTTTTTAAAGTCGACTGAGAAATAATGAACACAGCGGCGTTAGTGTGAGAGCGGAACTTCAGAGTGGCCCGGGCTTCGGAAACCATTTAACCGCAGTGTAACTAATTGCGTTTGTGAAGGTAGGCTAACTGTTACCAAATGCGGGAATGTCACTGTTCCCTTCGGCAAACCACCGAGAAAAGTTGATACTTTGTTGAATTAACGCCAGTCTGATGCGTAGGTACGTGCTGAGTGAACGACTTGTTAAAGGGCTGTCCGACATGTGTTTAGATTAAACGATAAACAAGGCAGCAGTAAAATCATGTACATTTTTAAATTTTTGGTGTAAGAATGGGATTCTTACTACTCGTATTTTTTCCCCTAAATGATGTTTTATAACCATGCCAACATAATACTTTCTGTAAATGTAAATCACAGGTTCAGGAACAGAACTTGAAACTAATAATTGTTGCATTATTTTATTCATCTGTGCTGTTCTCTTCGCTCTCATCAGTCCTTACTTGATGGGCATTTAGTTGGGGGTCTTGAATAAGCATACTGACCCACTAGCCAAGAGACTTACCTGCTGCCTGACCAAAAGGCTCATACAGGCCGAGCGATGAAGACGGCATTGTGACAGGCAGCAGTTGACCAACCTGCCTTTGTGTGTCATGGTTGAAACTTTTAACGGACGTATTGCTGAAGTCTGTACAAACAATTTGCAAACGCATTTTCTAACCTGTGGTAACCAACGATGTTCGAGGTTCGTCTAAACCATTAACACTGCTTGGTGTATCCACAGGAATGGAATGAACATTAGTGTCCCAGAGATGGCTGATGAAATGCCTATGTTTATCTATAGTGGTTTGCATTGTGTTTATCATACTGTCCATTTACTCTTGCCAATTAAAGGAAAAATAAATTGTGAAATGAAAATAGGTATAGAAGACTGCAGTTCCATAAATGAGGTTGACTACACATAAAATTTAGTGGAAACAGTAATTAAAGGAAAGTTGTGTAAAACTGGCATGACATATAAAGTGCTTTTTTATCAAATATTTTTGAAATGCATTGTTTCCTAAGAGTTCCCCCACAAGTTATTATTCTCTAAACATAATGCACTATAGCATTAATGTTATCTAGTTAAAAATTAAATTAATTTATGTTGGTACCGTTTCTTGGAAAAAGTAGTCTCTATTTTTACTTGGCTAAAGTCACCCCTTCTCACAAGACATACATAAAAATCTTCTAATATGTGTGATGTGAAACGCTATGCTCGTGGGACCCGTCTCTTCAAATCAGATTTTTACTGATTAATTTCATCATGTTTGAAATTCATATCCTCATTTACAATTTGAAGCCAGTAGAATCTGTCAATAAAGTTGTGACAGGGTCACGTTTATTGCTCCGTTGCATCACCTCGTCTTTTAACAACACTCTATAAGTGTTTGGGAAGTGAGGAGATCAATATGTTGCTCCAAAACCTGTAGATATCATTCAGCATTGATGGTGCCTTCACAAATGTGGGGATACCCCTGCCATGTGCACTAATGCGCCCCGATACCATGACAGATGCTGGATAATGATCTGTGTGCTGTTAGCTGGATGGTCCCTCTCTGCTTTAGCACAGAGGACAAGGTGTCCATGACTACTAAAAAAGAATTTGAAATTCTGACTTGTAAGGTTCACCCACTTCAGTGATTGAATCTACATGATTATATATCAAAAATCTAATTTTATTAATATGTCAAAGGATAAATATTATTGCAGTATTGATACCAAGTTTGTATGGTTAGAAATATTGTCATACCTGATTTTGTTGCCCAGTCCTGGCATTTATGCAGAGCTTTTGAGGAGAAATGTTATGAAACATACATATATTGTGATATTACCATTCTGCCCAGCCCTAGTTGCTTTTTAATGAAAAGTGTGTTTTACCTGGCTAAGAATGCCGTGAAAGTAGGCATGGTCAGTCTTCCTACAGTAATGACTGAGCAATATAGGCTAAAAGAAAATGTCACCATGACAAAGCTTAATTTTCTAATTCAGCATGCAGTAAATTGTTATTCAGTACAGTCAGAGAGGACAGTTTTGGTGTGAGTTGCTCAGCTTCACAATTACTGAAACATTTTCTCAATGAAATTGATATATTGGGTCATTTTTACATTTCTGAACATACTGTATATGCTAATAATGATGTATCTATTATAAGCAAGCTTGGCATATGAAATCAACCAGTGCTGTATTCCGAACCCCCAGCATTTTTTAAAATCCTCTTGCTAGATATAAACTGAAATTTTGTGCTATCTTTGCAACCAGTGATAGTAGATTCATATCAATGTTGTAAATATTGATTCCTATCATAAACGTAGGCATGAACTCTATCAACATGCAGCCACAAGGGTGCTTAAAAACATCTCATGTACCCCGAATCGGCAGCCACAGCAAATAGCACAGTAGGAGGCACGTTAGGGTGTCATCATTAAAGTATATAATTTTCTGATCAATTTGTATTTGGTGTAGATTGGATTCAGAGTAATATAGCTAGATGGTCCTTTTTTAAAAAAAAAAGAAAATGAACATCTGGTGGCCAATCCTGATGTCAGAAATCGCTGAAAAACTAATTGAGCTCTACATCTCATGGATATCTACTAGTGTGCAAACAAATCGAGATCCAGCCTCCCGTAGCTGACATAAAGGATCAGCAGCAATGGCGCTAATGATTGTGTAATGTCCCAGATTGTCTAGAATAGGATTACACAGAATTCCTGCACAGGTTATTTCATGAGAGGCTACTGTTCACACATTGCCATATTGTAATTGGAGCTCAAATCCACTTACTTCTTTTGTTCTCTTTTACATATGATTTTTCCAATTCAGCAGTATATTTGTGGAGATATTCTCCACTTGTTTCTCATGCTGACGTACAAATGTCCATCCATCCTTGTGCAATGACTCTTCTAGTAAGGAACTATTATTGTCTATTTATTTTAAGATCACAAATGACATACTGTCAAATATCTAAAAATATACAGTCTCTGTAGGGTTTGTTTTGAATCCCTTAAAAAACAAACACTCACTATAGTGGAGTGGGGTTTTTTTTATGTGTTGAATTAGAGTGTCATGTGAGTAAGGAGCCTGTTTGGGCTTGCTGCAGACCCTGTGGTGACAACACAGTAGTAGGTCTTTAAGCCTTGGTGTGTGTGTGTGTGTGTGTGTGTGTGTGTGTGTGTGTGTGTGTGTGTGTGTGCTGAAGAATGTTAGACCACCAAATGACCTCATCTGGCAATTTCAGATTTTACAGTGGCACTAATTTCGTCTTCAAATAGTGTCCAAAAACTTTGCTTTTGAGATATACTGTATAATCTGTGGCAAGAATCTATTCTTAATAATTAAGTTACATGAAATATTTGTGGTTGTGAAATTTCTGTGCATAATGTTGATTATAATTTGATTATGAGGGCTAATACCACTATTTCTACTTGATAGAGTGTTACACACGGTTAACATTTTACCTATGCGTTTTAGTCTTTGGTTTATCATGATTTCTTCCCTTTTCACTTCACTTTTTTTTTTGCAAATTTGCACTTTACTGAAATAAAACTGGGTCTATTTAATCTCATGTACACCGGGCAGGTATAATATTATGACCACTTGCCCATTATTGTGTTGGTCCTCCCTTTGCTGCCAAAACAGCCCTGAACCTTTGATGCATGGACTACACCAGACCCCTGAAGGTGTTTTGTGGTATCCGGCACCAAGATGTTAGCAGGAGATCCTTTAAGTCCTGTAAGTTGGGAGGTAGGGCCTCCATGGATGGGACTTGTTTGCCCAGCACATCCCACAGATGCTCGATTGGATTGAGATGTGGGGCCAAGTGAACACCTCAAACTTGTTGTTGTGATCTTCAAACCATTCCTCAACCATTTTTGCTTTGTGGCACGGCACATTATCCAACTGAAAGAGGCCACAGCCCTCAGGAAATACTGTTTCCATGAAACGGTGTACATGGTCTGACACAATGCTTAGGTAGATGGTACGTGTCAAAGTAAAATCCACATGGATGGCAGGACCCAAGGTTTCTCAGCAGAACATTGCCCAAAGCATCACAATGCCTCCGCCGGCTTGCCTTCTTCCCATAGTTCATCCTGGTGTCATGTGTTCCCTAGGTAAGCATTTTTGGAGATGCTTTGACCCAGTTGTCTAGCCATCATATTTTTGACCCTTGTCAAACTTGCTCATATCTGTACGCTTGCCCATTTTCCTTCTTCTAACACATGAACTTTGAGGACAAAATGTTCACTTGCAGCCTAATAGAGGGCCGATGAATTGAATGTTTTTTTCAACAGGTTCAGCACAGGACCCTCAGCCACCCCCTCCCCCTCTCCCCGCCTCACATACCTCACAAACAGCCTGACTGTAAGCCCCCTGCCCCCGACTGACTCACATTGCTCTGCATATAACTTAATCCCCTCTTCCCCCACTACAGACAGCAAAACAGACTTACCTATGCCTCTCCCCTCCACACCTGACAACACAACACCACCCCCTCTACCACCCCACCACTGCCTGTCTGTCTCTAACAGCCAGGTTAAGAGACAGTTGGAGAGACTGAGCCGGAATAAAGCTGCAGGCCCTGATGGTATCAGCCCTAGAGTCCTGAAGGCCTGCGCGGACCAACTCTGTGGGATTGTGCAGCACATTTTCAACCTCAGCCTGAGGCTGGAGAGGGTCCCAGTGCTGTGGAAGACCTCCTGCCTTGTTCCGGTACCCAAAAAGTAAACTCCGACTGTACTAAACGACTACAGACCTGTAGCCTTGACGTCACACTGCATGAAGGTGCTGGAAAGACTGGTTCTGGCCCACCTCAAACCCCAGGTATCCACATTTCTTGACCCACTGCAGTTTGCCTACTGCAGGGAGGTTGGTGTCGAGGATGTCATCATCTACCTGCTGCAGCGAGCCCATCCTCACCTGGATAAGGCTGGCGGCACTGTGAGAATTGTGTTCTTTGATTTTTCCTGTGCATTCAACACCATCCAGCCCACACTGCTGAGAGGAAAGCTTAAAGCAATGCAGGTGGACCCCTCCACTACCTCCTGGATTATCAATTACTTAACAGGACAGACCTCAGTTTGTGCAGCTGAGGGGTTGTGTGTCTGAGGAGTTGGTTAGCAGCACGGGTGCACCGCAGGGTACTGTACTCTCACTTTTCCTCTTTTCACTGTACATCTCTAACTTTCAGTACAACTCTGAGACCTGCCACCTGCAGAAATTCTCAGATGACACTGCTGTTGTGGGGTGTATCAGAGATGGAGAGGAGACGGAGTACAGAGGACTTGCGGATCACTTTGTGGAATGGTGTGGGGCAAACCATCTTATGCTTAATGTGACCAAAACGAGGGAGATGGTGGTGGACTTCAGGAGGAACAGGACACTCTTGAAGAAAATCACCATTCAGGGTGAGGAGGTGCAGGTGGTGGGTGGATGACTACAAGTATCTTGGAGTTCACTTGGACAATAAACTGGACTGGAATTGCAAGCCCGAGGCTGTATACAGAAAAGGACAAAGCAGACTCTACTTCTTGAGGAAGCTGAAGTCCTTTAATGTATGCAATTGCAGATGCTGCACATGTTTTACCAGTCTGTTGTGGCAAGTGCATTTTTCTTTGCGGCCATTTGCTGAGGCAGCAGTATCAGAGCCAGGGACACTAAGAAGCTAAACAAGCTTATTAGGAAGCTTGTTTAGCTTGTCTGCTTTGGAACCACTGGAGCTGACGGTCGAGAGGAAGATGCTGCAAAAACTGCTCACCGTATTGGACAACACAGCACATCCACGACACAACCTACTTCGAAAACAGCAGAGCTTGTTCAGCTGGAGACTCATCCAACTCCGTTGTAACAAGGACCGCTATAGGAAATCTTTTGTCCCCTCTGCAATATCTCTGTTCAATGATCCCCCACTTGGCAGGGAGAGGAAACTTACTTTCTTCTGTTGAGGCAGGAACACAAGTCTTGCACATAGGACTTATTTTGCACTATGTCTATTTGCAAATCTGGAGAGTCTTATCTCTTTATACACTTTTTATGCTATTTATTTTATTTTTATACATAGTAGCACAGTAGGATTCTTGCACATGTATATGTATATTATCTTCACTTATTGTTTTCGTTTCGTTTCGTTTTCTGCCGCTTATCCGGGTCCGGGTCGCGGGGGTAACAGCCTGAGCAGGGACATCCAGACGCTCCTCTCCCCAGCC
>KV751329.1:4299238-4313672 GCA_001698575.1 Mola mola | reverse complement strand
CTGCCTAGACCTGCCATGCCTGTGTTGTCCTCAAAGTCTTGATCAAGCTCACTATAAATTGGCTCAGTGGCAAAAATGACATCTTTAAGTCATTTTTCGACATTTTAAAGGAAACTGTTCTGAAATGAAACTAGAAGTGGCAAAAATTGAAAAACCTCAAGTATATATTTTTGACAAAAGTACTTAAGTACTGAAACTAAGTACTTTACTTCTTTTCTATATGCTGCTGATTGTGAGTGTGCATCTCCGTTAACTCCTCTCAACATGGCAAATCCTTTATTAGGTTGGGATGGAAAGTGAATTGAGGTACATTATGGTCTATACCTTATGTGTGTAAATGAACGTATAACAATATAATACAGTACTCATCTGTTTGTATCTATTCACAGGTAGTCAAAGTGTTCATCCTGTAGGTCCTGCAGCCCGGCCAGATGACGCCCCCTATCTGCTAGTTGAGGACTTACATTACAACCAGACTCACTCCAACAAACACTTAATCACTCAGTCAAACACACACTCTGTTAAACAGACACTCACTGATTCCCACTCAGCAGCAGGAGCACATTTAGAGACACTGTCTGCCACAGATGCAGATCTCGACACACACCCACAATTAGAAATATACTCCGACATGCTCCCAGTTACTGACACACAATCTGTTGGACAGACAGAAACAGAATCTGCCTCACGCTCCGACACAAACAAAGCCATCTTAGTACAGCTGCAACAGGTGTCTGCAGTGCAGGCAGCCAACACCGAGAGGTATGGAGGGACAGCTGTACAAAAGATACCTGCTTGAAGCTCTCTGTCATACTACAATTTATTGCACATTTATCCTGTATAATGTGCGAGCTGCTTGAATCTTTTGTGTGTCTTTTATTACTTTTTCATAATCCTAATCATTACTGTATAAAATATGTGTGTATAAACAGTTTTAATGATTGTACAGGCTTGTTTGTGGTCCAGCTCTTTTTATACAAGTGAATTCATATTCTCTTCTCCTGTCAGAATAGTAACTTATCGATTCATTGGGTTTTTCTAACATGAATCAGAAAATATCAGTTTTGAAATGTGTGCCTGTGTGTCTCTATAGCAACGATTTCGATGCGGGTCTGGACACAGAGATCAGCTTGGCAGACATGTATCGCTGGAAGGTTTCTGCTTATGCTCCCTGCAGCTCAACCTGTACCACAGGTAAACACACCAGCAATGTGTAATTACACCAATATGATTATATCCAAATTTATTCTGTTTATTAATGTTTACACAGCCTTTATAGAGAAAATATTAGTTTATCATTGGTTGGTACTGTACAGAATTGGGCCTTGACTTGGATGAAATGACTCTTCCAGAGGGGCTTTCTCCATCTGGGAGCAAGTTAGCAGATTATCTTCTCTCCTGAAGGTGCATTTCCTGGAAGGAAAACTTTGCTTTTGCATTTTTTAACATCAAATACATGATAGAAACCCAGAGAAAGATGTAAATTTCTTAATCAGCAATCCTCTTGACCAACCAGTTCAATTACCAGGTTATTGATCTGGTGGTGTTTCTTCAAAAGTTGAGGCTCTCATACCTAATTTATTCTGAATAAGGCCTTATTGTTAAAAAATGTAGATCGGCTTTAACAAATCTCTCTCTTCTTTGTTTAACAGGGTTTCTGTCGCAAAGTAATTTTGACTGGTCGTATAACTTAATAGGATTCTAATGTTAACTTCATAGTTCAATCAATTTTTAAAACGCTTGGGGGGGCGGAATTGTAGTGAACAGCGCATTCCATCTCTAATTTCAATAATTTTTTTTTTTTTGATTTTTTTGGTCTAGTCAGTATGGATCTGAAACGAATTTTGCAGGTGAATTGTATCTTTTCAACATCTTTTTTGCTCAAAAACTTTAGAACTTCACTTTTTTATTATTTCTCTGGCATTGAATCTGGTCACTGATAAATGTCCCATATATCTGCGACATCAGTCACAATGAGTGCCTTCACAGTGAAAATAATGTGCTGCTGCTTTTTGTCTCCATCTTGTTCTTTTGCCAGCACAAGCCGTCATTCATTATCACTGAATCTGTCTACAAGGGTCTGTCTTTGCTAATTTATCTGATGTGATCCCGGTTTACTTTAATCCTCTTCTGACACACACACACACACAAAGAGTTAGATTGCGTGTGTCCTTTCTGTTAAAATCGTGTGTGGGTGTCAGGTATCACCACCAGCTATGCCCTTTGTGTCCGGTATGATGGTACTGAAGTGGATGACAGTTACTGTGACTCCGTGACCAGGCCTGAGCCCACACATGAGTTCTGCACTGGAAAAGAATGTCCTCCGAGGTACTGCCCTGAATGATTCAGACACACTGCTTTGGTAAACTAAGACTCTTATGTTTCATCTACCATAGGCATGAAACTTATATTTTTTCTGTCTGGGAGATGGGAAAGCAAATACATGTAAGATGAGTTGTAGAGTTTTCTACTAAATTAAAGATGCAGTGTAGCCGCACATCCATATCTGTATTTACTAAGATCTTACACATAATGCTGTAAAGTCAAACCAATCAAGGTTAATTTAAGCATAAAGCCAATGATCATGAATAGTTTTATTGCATTTGAGTGAAGACATTCCCTTTGTCTGCAGATGGGAGACCAGTGGTTGGAGTGAGTGCTCTCGAACCTGTGGTGAGGGCGTTCAGTATCGTACTGTGCGTTGCTGGAAGATGTTGTCACCCGGCCTTGACTCATCCGTCTATGATTCACTATGTCTGTCACATGATATTCACAAGCCAGCCAATAGAAAAGTGTGCCAAGGCCAGAGCTGTGGACCTCAGTGGGAAGTGTCTGAGTGGTCGGAGGTAAAGCACAGTGCAATATTTGGCATTCAAGTTACTAGGTAGTTACAGTAACAAAATTCCAAGTTCGAAACCATTGGGAAGTTTGTTGTCTTGGAACCTGAAATTGTTCTCATCAAATCATCACATAAAAAAAAACCTGATGGACTTCAGTGTGTATTCTGTCGTTAAATATTACTTTCGTACGCAGCTAAATTATCTGTGAGCATTATTATTATTAAAACAAAAACAAATTGTTCCGTAAATAAAAAAATTTAAACTTTTTAAACTGAAACTTACAAGCTTAAACCTTACGCTGAAGAACTAAAAACATTGGCAATCATTCTTTCATTTTGAGTAGGAAAGCCAAACTGCTGAGATTTCTGAGAAGTTCTAGCTCCTCCTGGATGATCTATGTGATCTCAGACCAACCAGGACATTTAATTCCTTCACCAAATGCTGGTTCTGCCCAAAGGGAATCCAACCAGTCAGACTCCCTTGGGAGATCCACAAAGATAGACAGTGAAGAGACATCCTGGTTATGTATGCACAGGCTCAGCTGGTTTCTCACAGTTGTCACTTGTAGTAGTAAGTGAGGTCGGAGCACAGACTTCATGGGCATCCAGTGATGAGATTTTCAAACAGAAAAACATAAAACAAAGTAAATGAAAAAGTGTTCTTTATGTTGATTAGGTGAAATTGTAGTTTATATTATGCAACTTCATGGTCCCCTGCTAGAATAACGAATGTGTCCGTGGCCATGACCAAGAGTTGGTGCTCATACCTTGGTATTTTTTAGTCTTTTAGGCTCTAAAATTTCACAAAGTATGTCTTTTATTAAAAAGAGCTCCAATAAGGAGGTTGTTCGCTAGGAGTTTGGTTTTAGAAACGCGTTTTTTGCCAATGACTGCCCTCATGATGTTATTTCAAGTGTCTGGTAACATGGAATAGACACTTACAGTGAAACAACAATGTGTTTTTGACTAAGTAACTGTAAAGATAGTGTATAAAACTAATTTCTGTAAAAACTTTGTGTTTGCTACTTTTCTCTTCTTCCTGTTGCTGACTGTGCACCCCAAACATGACCAGTCAATTGCAGAAATTAAGCTGTTTTCCAAAGTTTTCCGTTATTTGTATAGGACAAATAAATTTGTGTAGATTTATTCCAAAATAATGTCTGGTTATTTAGCAGATGACCAAACCTTGGAATACTTGCTTTGAGAGAAATCCACACAAATTTGTGAAAAAGAATAAAAGACTTGCAAATGGGGCTTAGGTTGAAAAATACTTGAGTTCTTTTTAAATACTCACTGAAATATTTCACCTGCGGTCAGTGATGTTTGAGATAGAAAAAATGTGATGAATATGCATATGTGTGGTTCCCTTCTATATGTACATGTGTTTTCGTGTTTTTGTGTATGTGTGTGTCAGTGTTCGGCACGCTGTTGGTCTCGGGGTGTCCGAACTCGGGAGGTCCGTTGCTCAATGGAAATAAGACTATGCAACAAGTCCTCTCAGCCAATAGAAAATCAGGAATGCGAAGGCCCACCCTGTGACCGAAGATGGACAGTTTCTGACTGGGGACCTGTGAGTTTAGCAAAACGCACATTCAAACTCTAAAGAATCTAGTTTGAGCTTCACATTTCAGTTGAAAGCGTGTGTATTTGTGTCAGTGCTCAGGTGTGTGTGGAGAGGGCAGGATGGTGCGTGCAGTGACATGTCGATCCTCGGGTGGAGTAGTGATGTCAGAGGTGCAGTGTGACCAATTGCTGCGTCCGCTGGCCATCTATCCCTGTGGTGACAGAGATTGCGCCCCACACTGGGTAGAACAGGAATGGCAACAGGTAAACAGTGAGAGTATCGGTCCCGTTTTTAATATTAACCAAAATCCATTACCTCTGTTCACACTGTGCTGATGAAACTGATCACTGCAAGATAAACATCAGTGAAGTGGTGTCTGTGGTCTCACTTTCTCTGTGTTGACTCATTGTAGTAATATATTTTACTAGTAGGGCACTCAGTCGAGCTCATACCCCCACCACTCCACATATATTAGAATATCTAGATGTTTACCATATTCACTAAAAGATCTGGATCCGTATAAACTTCTACCCCATCTCAATTGTGTTTAAAGATGAAAGATATGCTAAGAAAGTATATGCCTAAGATATATTAACACTGATTAAAGGGCGTTCAGTTATACATGGATCATTGTTTTGGGGCATTAACAATTTGTTAATGTTTCTGTATTGAGTTAATACATTACGTGAAAATTAGATAACAACAATTCCAATGTTTTCTTTTTCATTTATAGATAATCTGTATGTCAAATTTCGTTAAAATCTTTTAAATAAATCTTGTAGTTGTGCCAAACCAAAACAAATAGCCCAGATCCATCCATGAGCCTTTGTGTAATAACTCTCACTGCCAGAAGAGGGAGACAGAAGTTCCACTTTGCAGGTTTTAGGTGTGGTGCACTGGAAGAGTTTTTTTTGTTGTCAATAAGCTTTTTTGGGTTTTTTTTTGTTATATGTGTTTGTGTTGTCAGTGTAATGCCACGTGCGGTCGTGGTGTGCGTGAGCGTCAAGTGGTATGTGCTGGCCTGGATGGTGGCGTGTTCAAAGAGTTTCCTGACAGCAACTGTGACCAAAGCAAAAAACCAGAGACCAGCTCCTCCTGCTTTCAGAGACCCTGCTCCAAATGGTTCACCACATCCTGGTCTCAGGTGAACTACCTGCCTGTCTACACCAACCAGTCAGGACACAAATAGCAGTGTCAACTCAGGAGTGATTGGGTGTATACCATAAATTCTTTCACTTTCCTACATACAAGTGTCCAGCTTGATGTCGATAGATAGAGATGACTCTATTAATCCCCGTAGGGAAATTGATGTCCATCCTGTTTCTTTATATTCAATATTGTTTAGTAGCTCCATCTGTATTTGAGCTAAGGGTGTGATCATCAGTAATATGTAGTGACAAATGGACAGCCCTGTCCTCTCATCCCCCCCCCAGTGCAGTAAGACCTGTGGGAGTGGTGTCCAGGTTCGAGAAGTGAAGTGTTACCAGGGGGAAGAGCTGGTAACCAGGGGCCATAGCTGCAACTCTGCCTTGAAGCCGGAAGCCCGACAGAGCTGTGAGATCCAGAGCTGTCCAACTGAGGCTCCAGGTACAAAAACACAGCGTGTGCCTTTACTGTAGGTGATGCAATATTTCAGCTCAGGTTAAAGTGCATCCCTCTGCAGAGCCCTAATGAATTAAAATGAATTTTAGAATTATTGTGGGTTTTGTTTGTTTGTCCAGCAGCATCCTCAGCAGCATTGGTTCCATTAGACGACTCCTGTCGAGACAAACCAACAGCCAACTGTGCCCTGGTGCTAAAGGTGAAACTTTGTTCCCACTGGTACTACAGGAAGGCCTGCTGTCAGTCCTGTAAGGTGCCAAGACCCTGACGTCTGTACTGTAACCTCTCAACCCCCGAACACAAACCACTGGTACCAAAGGTCTTGTTACATTCATATTGGTGCTACACAGATGCCTGCTGCTAGCAATGTAAGGCCTTTCAATATTGATTTTAAAAATGTAACTCTTCATCCTGTTACTGATGTCAAAGATCATCCTGTGGTCGCCGTCTACCTTCTTATCAATGTTATCCTTCGATCTTCTTTCCTCCCCTCAAGTTACTATTCCTATCATTTGTATATAGTAGTATTATCGCTACTAAAGATAACAAGTGAAAATTACTCCTAGTGCTCCCTCATCAGAGTCATCAGTAAAATAGTTTTGCAGACAAAGTACAGTCTTGCTCTGTAGCAATATATTTACAAATGGGGCCTTTTCATTGAAGCACTGAAAGCATAAAACTGCTCCAGACACCTTCATCACACAACTCAACTCTCCTGACTATTTACCCAACAAAATCTATTCACTGACCACCTTCTCCCCCGTAATGTGAAAACAGGAACAGAAAGAAAGGGAAAGCAGTCTTTCAATCAACACTCCCCCTCTCTTTGTTTCTTCCCATCCTCCTCACTGGAAAACATAACATTTGATGCTCCTGTTGTAAATAGCCATACTCTAGCCAGTCTGTCACTTTTTCTTATGGTGCTATATTCCAGTGAAGAAGATGCATTCAGTGCTCATGAAAGCTCTGAGGCCGCTTGTTACTGTGTCAACAGACCGCCCAGTCCAGTTCCAGTCCTTCTATTCATACTCAGCTTTGTTTTCCCCTAGCACTCAACATGAATTTAAAAAACATGCAGCAGACACAACACAGCCTACTGCCAAAGACTGAGTAACAGAAGAGTTACTGCCAATTTTACTGCAGCCACGTTCTCTTTTTCCAACACAGCACCAAACATTGCTTTCTCACTGTGCGGATCCATGCCACAGCGTTTCTCCTTTGATAAATTCTTAATTAACATATATGTACTCAATGTGAAAACTGTTTCAACAATGAGACAGTTGTTAGACCAAATGCAAACAGTAGCACATTGAAGTAGTCTCCTGGGTTTATTAACACCTGCAGTAACATACCCTATCAACTTGAGGTGAACAAGTTAAAACAGCGATTTTCAAAGGTCAAATCCACCATTTGGTTGTAATGAACCTCCTTATTTAGCATCACTCTCCTGTAACACTGTTAAACCTATAATGTACTGTATATAATATTTTATAATATTTCCGCTGTTTGTCAAAACCTGGCACCTACATTACCCACAGTGCAACTAAGGTGCTCACAGTTAGGTCCGAGATGTGTACGTGTTGTGCTAGCAGAGCTAGAGCTCTGGAAAACTCCCTTCTTTCCACTTTTCATTCTCCACTGATGCCAACATCACCCAAGGATATTTATCAGGCTGCTTCCTCTCGAGGCTTCACACGGCAGCCCTACTCCACAACACTCCAGACAGACAGGGATGTGTGTAGTTCTGTATGATATTGGATGTTTTTGTGTCTCATCTTACTATTTACACCACACTGAACTTAATTTTAGCTGGAAACATTCCCTTCCCTATCGAACTGAAAACTAATTTCTACACATTGGCTTAATATTTAAAGATCACTAAAGAGAGCTTTTCGTAAATCAATCCATGCACGCGCCTTGTTACAGATTTGTGTGGAATTTAAAGTGTTGATGATGTTGGTTTTGCCACAATACTCACCATTAGTCAGTCCTTCCAGACACAGCTGTATTTATTTCCAAACATTGTATTTAAACTCCTTAAACACATTCAAGTGCTCTCCAATCAACCAATTAGGCATGACTTTTCAAATTGCAATTGGCTGCTTTTATTACTGAGCTATGTCCTATTGAATTGGGTTTAAGAGCATACGTGATATGTTATTCGGAGAATAATTTTTTTCCAAAAATAAATATATGTCACTTTGAAGAGAACGACTTTTAAAATAAACTTTATCTGTTCATCAAAAAAAAAAAAAGCCACATTAAAACCACTGTAAACGGTTAAAACCATATTATAGGCATGGTATGCGTCATCACTGTGTGTCCAGTACAGTGATATGATCAAACTGTTAGGTTCAAATGTCTAGCCTAGTAACATAGTAATATCTTTCAAAAGTGGATTAAGTATTCACATATCTCAGCTGTTATTTATACATTTCACTTGGTTGAAAACACTAACTATATATTAAGATGGACGACATGAGAGCTTCCCCAAAGTGAAGCCAATGCATCTTGTTTGCCCTCTGGTGGTGGGCTGCAGTGTAGTTCATAAACCTCATAAACCTCATAAACCCGTTTGGGTTAGGAATTTAGCAAAAGGAAAAACTCAAATTATGCCTCAAACAAATTTTTCCCATAGATGGTTTCTGTCATTTTTGGTAATCCTCTTCAGGTATTGTATGTCTAAGCGTTCATTTTTGTGATTGGTTTACTTTTCATTACCTATTTTATGCCATTGAGAATGGGGTGAAATATCATGATTGATAACACAGCACTGAGCACAGCTTTAAGCTCTGCAGGAACTTAAAGCCGTGGTGCAACTTCCAAGTCACTACTGCTGGACTGTGGCCCCAAATGACGTCACTAACAAGATGGCAGTGCTTGTATCTGGGATATTTTGTCTTCATTTTTAAACAATGCCCGAAGGCATTGGCACGTCGTCTATCTTTATTTATGTCAGTGTTTGCCTCATGTGAAAAAAGAAGCTATTTCTTGTTTAACAGCTACTGACAGCCATGACTGTATGGGTGTGATGTTCTTATTGTGGGGTAAAATAAACTGTACTTTTGATTTGTGAGTTAGCAGTGGAGTTAGAGCATCAGATGTTGGCCCCTGCTCTCACACAGTCTTTGGGGAACAGTAAGTAATCTGTGTTAAGACATGCAAAGATAAATCTCCTCATATCTCATACCATGCTTCTAAAGATGTTGGAATGTCCTTGTGCTATGGTACAAGAAGCCAAGGGCAGCATGAATTTTTTTCATAAAGGTTACTGTTTTTTTTTTTTTTGTTTGTTTGTTTTAGAAGAAAGAAATGTAGAAGTCATTGCAATTGGTGAAGGTGAAATAAGTTTGGGTTTTTTTCAGATGTGATCAACAAAGAACTAAATACAAAGACGTACTGCTCAAACAACATGGCTGCCGGTGGCTGTTGGTCTCACTGTTGTTGCCCACAGAGCTGCTGTTGTTTTGCTGACTGGATCACACATATGTAATAAAAGATCAGCCGTGTTTGACGAGCGTCCGTGTCCGAGTCTTGTGTCTATTCCTTGTTACAGCGACAGCTTTTGATAGGAGCCTATTGAATAATAAGGTAAAGCCCCGAAACCAAAGCAACTGACCAAAGAAGAGGAGAAAAGCTTGTATTTCAGTGGTTCCAGCAACATCATGGCAATTTAAGAACAGGTTGAATGGGAAGCAAATATTTGATATACAAATTAAACTAAGGAGCATTTAACAGAGGGGGCTGAAGGTACTAATTACACTATCTTTGGAAATTCGACCTGTTTTCTCTGCTGTGTGAGAGAGAGTTTCATAATTGACCATTGTGTCGTTCAGAGCGCTCACCCCTCACCCTGTACAATAAGCATTGTCATGGTTACAAGAGGTGGGATCCAAATCAAAGACTCCTTGGTGAAACCAAATCACACACACAAATGCACACTAAGAACTCCACCTGAGCTGGTGTCTCTGTGGCACTCAGTGGCACTCTGCGTCTGTGGACAACAAAGGAGGACCTCCAGGTGATTTTAAGTTCCTTCATGGGTCAAATTCACTCAGTAACACTGGTGAGATTCAGAAGCAATTAACCCTGTTTAATTATAGCTGGAAAAGAGTCACTGTATGTGTTTGCAGGAATCTCCAGTAGCTCCTGATACAAGGTAAGCCCTTACACCTGGTCAATGACTTCACCTATGGGTTAAGATACTCAACAAAAATATATATTTAAAAAGCTAATTTAACTATGGTTTTCAATCAAGGCTAAACCTACATGCTAGTGTTTCTACTCATACTCCACTCTGCTATAAAATGTGTTTAAGATTTTAAAGATAATGGAAATTAACAATTAAAGTAGGTATAAAGTTAATCTGATATAATTTACTTTTAGCTAACCAGCGAAATTAAAGCTTAGTTTTTAACCCATAGCATTAGATCTGCATTGAAACTTTAGGTGAAATTGTGTTGCTTTCAGGATGATTGTCCTGCCTCCAGTCACATCAATGGAAGTTGTAAACCAAAGTTAGTTATACCTGAACACAGGATTTCATTTTCATCATGGCCATGCTATCACATCATATTCAGATTCTGTGTAGTATTTTTTCTTGGTAACACATTTGGGTCATTTTGAAACATTAATTTTTGTTAAATTAAGTGTCTTTAAATGAGAAATTTGTCACATATCAAGTCTCATTTCCAGGTAAATCAATTGCTGGTGCTTTGGGGAGGCTGGTCAAGCTGGTCACTAACCCAAAGCCAAGGAATGAGACTCAACTGTCAAGTCGTTTACAATGCTATGAAAAACTATTTGCCCCTTTCCTGATTTCAAATTTTTTTGCATATTTGTTACACTTAAATGTTTCAGCTCATCAAACAAATTTTTATATTAGACAAAGATAACCTGTGTAAATACAAAATTGAGATTTTAAATGATGTTTTCATTTATTAAGGGAAAAAAGCTATCCAAACCTACCGGGCCCTATGTGAAAAAGTGAATCGGGAAGGGGGCAAATACTTTTTCACCGCACTGAACATGATACACCTTTAATATAGTAAGGACTTAAATCAAAGTAGAGTCAGCCTAACTGTTTTTTGCATACTGCATACCAGGTTTCTTCATCTCTCGGTTTCTCCTCTGTTCAAAATACTAGTTTAGTAAAAAGTATTACTATTAAAATATACTTCAGTATCTATCTAGCAGTGGTGTATTCAGGATGTTTGAGTGGACAAAATGACCCTTCGTCATTCGTTCAAGTGCAGGAGGATTATCTATTTCTTAAATATGTGTAAGGAAATGTTTGGATTTGCACATCAGAAATGGGAATTTCTGGAATTTGTCCTGCCTGTTTCAGATGCCTCATAAAGCTACCGTGCTGCTTTGGGCAGTGGCGTGTTGGTGTTGTGTGGAGGAGTGTGTGTGTTTCTCGAACGGTTCTGTGGCGTTGTCCTGCGGTAGCATGATGCCTGCACATAAGCCTTACAGTCCCTCAACCAGCAATCCGCCTTTCAAGCTGTCTGCATCTAGTGCCACCTACAGGCCTGGTGAAGTCCTTTCAGGTACGTATGCAACAACATTCCTGAGCGCTGTCATCTTTCCCTCTTTTTCTCTGAAGTTGCTCTGGATTCGACCCACCATCTTGGGGGGGGGGGTAACAGAGGTCAAAGGTCATGTTTAGAGGATCTTACTTTGACCTCAAACTCCCTCTCTTTACCTCTTCTAGCATCACATTCTAAAGTTCCTTTTGTTGCTTAGTAACCTACGCCAGTCTCATTTACCCATTTTGCCCCCTCTGGCAGTGACAGTGGAGGTGGTGCAGAGCAACTCCACAGAGTTCCAGGGTTTTCTGTTACAGGCCCGCAGCAGGCAGGGAAACGGTAAAAAACTGTCATGTCTTAATGTCATTTGTAAAAACATTTTCTGTTAAAGTTACTGTACTGTACAAGGATTACCAAGGATGCCATTGTCAGTTAAAACAACAAAAATAATCATTTTATTTATTGTTGTTTTAATTTTTTTTCCCTTATATGCCTCCAGCTGTGATGTGGCATGTTGGAAAGTTCACCAACATCAACACAACCCTGTTCACTGCATTGGACTGTAACGGCATGGAAGTATGTGTTACTGGGGTGTTTCAGCTGTTTCACAGACACTGGCTCATTATGACAGAGTGCTCCAAATGTAGCACAACACACACTTATAATTGTGAACAACACAACACAGATACGGGCTTGATTCCTGTTTACAGAGTATCAGAAGAGTCAAACAAAGCACACTACCCCATATCTTGCAAGGCTATGAGGCATGACATACAGCGGAAGCATGTTAACATTTTGTGTTTGTGTGTGTGTGCGTGCATACAGAACTCGGCTGTCAGTCATGCTTCAGGAACAAAGAAGAAGAGCGTTCAGCTGACCTGGGAAGCTCCTAGCAACAGTAACTATGGAGATATCTACTTCAGGTAGACAAAATTACAGTCTCTCACACACACAAGGGTTGCGGCTGATTACACCATGTCCACTCTGTTACCCAAATCTGGTTTTATCTTCATTCTTAAAGCTCAGTCCAAGCAGCACTGAAAACATGTTGGTCCTTTTCTGTACTGTGACTGACACCATCATCTCTCTCCGCCGGACGGCCCAAATAACAGCAGCAGATATGACCTGATACTTCCTGCTGTGTTGTATTTTCACTTATCGTGTCTTTGTTGTTGTCAACACAGTGCCAGTGTGGTCCAGGACTACACAATGTTCTGGGTTGAGCTGAACACCAGCATTGTGAGGCTGGACAGCAGTGGGAACTCTGCAGCTGGAGTGAGTGCTTGACTGACTGACTGACTGACTGACTGGGGGCAGCTGACTCTGACATTCTGTGTTCCTCTCTCTTTCTGTTTCTTCAGGTCTTTTCCTCCTCACCTCTGCTCTTCATCAGTCTTCTCAGTCTGTCAGCCTGACAAACACACAAAACAAGCTCTGGTTGCTCATCTCAATTAATTAAAATGTTTCTTCATCAAGCAGAACTTGTGTACAGTATAAAGTCATCAAAATGGTTGCTATTAGGCAGAATATAAGACAATACGCGTGAGCTCCAGCTGCTCACACAGGAACTCAGCAAACCATCATTCTGGTCTCAAAGCCTCCCTCGTCCCTCCCCTCTCACTCCAGCTGCCCTTACACAGGATGTCTTGAAAGCCCTCCCAGGTCACGGGTCAACTGATCTCTGGCAGCTCCGTCGCTCACCGAACCCAAGAACACCTCACCAGAAGTCAGCAACAGCTCTCACTGTGGTAGTCAAAAGTAGTCAAAAAGTCTCTGAAGGGATCTCCGTATGAAACGTTCTCACAGGTATTCATCACAAAGCATTTTGGACATGTACAGCAGGTCTAGACCAAACTGTTTTTTTTCCCAACATCCCCCCCATGAGCAAGCGGTCATCTTGGCTCAAGCTGGGGGACCATCTGCCTTGGTCGGTTGGGTTTAATTAGAAAATTTAATTTTTTCATTTTCCAAAAAATCCAAGACCAACCACAGAACTGTTTCTTCTCAGTTGTTTTAAACTGTTAAAGCACACGTTGTACCAGACAATAGAATGTTTAAAATAAGCCTGTTACATATCCCTTATGGGCAGCGTTGTGTTTTCTCTGTTTCTGCTGTCATATGTTGTCTGTTATTTCACCTGTCACCAAATGACAGCTGGTAAAATCTTTGTTTCTGTTTTTTTTTTTTTTTTTTGTATCGTAAGCTCTCTTTACCTTGAAAAAGGAAACTGATCCTAATCGATCTCAACCAGTGTAGGTTACTACAGACATTTTGAAAAAGTGTTGCAAATATCCTCTGAAGCTGGAGCTCAACTGATGACTTCTTTTCACAGTGGAAAGGAACATCAGTAGTTTGTTGAGGCTGTTATTTTTTATATCTTATATATAAACACAATTACCAACAAGTTCAACTTATATTCAAAACAACTTTAGAGCAAAACTACTGTATCTAGTCAGCTGCCTAGTCAGAGCATAGTTGGCTCAGAGATTGACTAGTTTACTAATAGTAATATTTGATGCAATATATTCTTTGAATTTTGATTGAAACTAAACTTTTTGAAAACTAACCTTGAAGTGGAGTCTTTTTTTAATGAGAAATATCTATAAAAGATCACATTTTTGTAAAGAGGAACAAAATAGAAAGGGGAAAATTATAAATAAGAACATTACTCAGTGAATGTGTAAATTAATTCTTATTTCTTCTTTTTTTAAATTATTTTTTCTCATTTGAAATGCTGTATGACCTCTCATCCATAAAATATAAATATGTTCTGAGTTTTGGTATTTTGACTTTCACACAGAACTTGTCACTTCAGAATTATTATGGCCTGTCTGGTGGAATGTAGCGGATCTGCATCCTGGCGATGCTGCTGATGAGTCAGAGCCTGGAGACCCTCCC
>KV751329.1:4241509-4295582 GCA_001698575.1 Mola mola | reverse complement strand
TATATCTCTTGGCTGGCTTGGGAACGTCTTGGTGTCCCCCTGGAGGAGTTGGTGGAAGTGGCCGGGGAGAGGAGCATCTGGATCCCCCTGCTCAAACTGTTGCCCCCGCGACCCGGACCCGGATAAGTGGCAGAAAACGAAACGAAACGACTGCAGCTGCCATGTCAGCTTTCCCTAAAAAAATGAAATGTTTGTGATAGCTCCACAAGGTCCTGTTGGTGGTTTTAAATTCCAGCTGGATCTTACTAACAGGAGTTCACTTCACAGCTAGCACTGACTCACTGGAATACTTTTACAAATCATTTGCAGCTGTTTTTCGAATGGAATCATTACCTCATACAACTGTGTCTACGACTTTTAGTGATGCTGAAACTCAAACACACACAGACAAGAGGAGGCAACAGCCAGATCATGTGACAGTTTATTCTATGGCAACTGTAACACTACATAGAGTAAACATCAACATTACAGACACAGTGATGACACATCACATCTAATTTTTTCAGAGTGTATGTGATCACAGGGACCTCACTGTAGCTGGATTATTCCTCCAGAAATAATTAATAATCAATTGATTAATCAGCCACTGCAGAGTCCAGTGTTACTTCTCCCTCACCACTTCCACAGCTTGGAGCAAAAGCAGAGTAACTAAAGTGCTACACTAAATAATAACAGAATAGTAACCACCTATTTATTGTGAGTAGCTTTTTTTTTGTTTTTTACTGTAATCCCCTGGTTTTTGACCAATAATGATACTTCTCAGGAAAGTATTAGTACCACAGCTTCAATAGGATGAGTTTAGTATCTTCTCCAGTGTTTTCCATATTTGGCAGCTATGACAGACTGATGATGTTCTGAGGCTGTTTAGTATGTTGTGATCAAGTTATGGCTCTGTCTCACACCGTACAAGGGTTAGCGATAGCGACATCTGATTGAGCGACAACCACCAGCCATGTTGCATGTAAACTAAAACAAATACAGTACCACAGAAGGAAACGTTATCATGTATCGATTTTTTTTTCCCTTTATATTAAAAGACAAGTTTTAAAGACACAACAGTTCTACACACTTTATACTCTAGAGGATATTGCTTCAGAAACACAGACACAATGTTCATACACCAATCTGTTTCTTGAATCATAAAGCTAGCTGGGACACTGGTAAAATGGGTAAAAGCTGGAAGACCATGTATGTGTATCAAGGCATCAGGTGAGGTTGTGAGCTACTGTTAGCTTTATGAATTAAAAAGGAAGTAAATGTTACATTATTAAGGTGACATTAAGGAGACACAAGGAGAAACTGGGGGGACTCGGAAGTAGGATTCAGTGCGAGCACAGCAGCAGGTCATTCAGTCTCATTACAAAAGTCTATTTTTAAAGATGTTTGACAGCTGGTTGCATGAGTTAATAATGAGCGATGATAGAATTATCATCAGTCCCATGGTATAATCCTGAATATTTCAAACGCTTCACAGACTAACTGACTGTTTCCTCTTATTAAACAAAATTTTATATTTAAAGGTTTTAAGTGGAGGGAGATTTCAGTTCAATCGAATGGTAACACAAAATTGTCAAGTACATTTGATAATACTTGTGTGGCGTCAGCAGTGTGACAATGACAGCAACACGGGACTTGTTTTAATTAATGTTCCACCTGAACAAACTCTGACTTTTCTACTGAATAATGAGTGCAGGTTCTGTGAGAGAGAGGCAGCAAATGTTTCACGAGGGAGAGCCAGAGACTAGTCACAGCTAAGGTTCTGGTATGTTGATAGCAGATAAATATAATTTGAAGCATCGAATCAAACCTAGCTCCCAATAACACAACGGCTGGGTGGAAGTGTAGGATGTTTTGTGGCCTCATTGCTGTCCACCTTTCCTCTCAGAGAAATCTGCTTCAGAAATCAGGGCAGTGTCACAGCAGGAGTTGTGGGTTGTGGTGGGGTGATGGTTAATTATAGGTCATAGAGGACCTCCAGCACAGTGGCCAAAGACCAGGCCTGGGTCTCACAGCTGAATGGACAGTACAGGCCATTCTCATTGGTCAGCTCTGGCAGACCCTTCCATGGAGACCTGAGGAGGCACAAGGGACAGGGTGGGAGGATGAGGGTTAGAGTTCACACAATATAGCAACACTTAAGGGAGGTATCAGTTACATCCAGTTTGTATGTTGAATACTTTTCATTCCAAAGGCAAGCTCTGGTATCTGTTATTTGTCAGACTTTTAGGCTCAAAACGTTCACAAAGTATATCTATTCTAAATTAATTTAAATTAAAGCCAGTATTGTGTTCAGACTCCATGACAGTTTTCTAATGACATCTTGTAGATTTATTCCAAAGTAATGTCTGATTAATTGGCAGATTATCACAGTATGGAATAAATACCTTGGAATAAATTTACTTTTTGGACCTTCATATACATTGGAAAACTTTCGGAAAACAGTGCCCCTTCAGCAATAAAATGATCATGTCTGAGGTGAATCAATGCACATCACAAAAGGAAGTAAAGAGAGATAGGAAAAACAGTTAAGTGTAATCTCTCCGCTCACAAAATGTTAAACAAATAAAAAGTCACACTTAGCTTTTTTTTTTTTCTCTCTCTCACTTAAAGTGGTTCATCCAGTACACCAAACAGTAGGTGGACACAACCTCATTGGTCATTGTGAAAATGAGTGTTGTGTTTGATGTGCTGGTCTGTCACAAACACAACAGCTGAGCAGTCGTACCTCTCCAGGTGGGTGTAATGTCGGGACAGAATGTTCTTCACCAGGGTGACTGTTGTACTGTAGGTGTCTCCCCCCAGCTTCTTGGCAAAGTAGAGTTTAGCACGCAAGAAGTAGCCAACTGGCCACAGCCACTCCTACACACACAAAAAAAACAAATATACTGTATATATACCTGAAGATTTAATTATGTTAAGAGAGAAAATTGGAAATATTAAAATACCACCACACCAGACATCAACATCCTTAACTGATTTACATGTTAAGGAGAATTTCTGCAAACATTTAAGTCAGTTTATCTGAGTAGAGCTCCCCAGCTACAATTTAGGGCTGCACAATATATTGAAAATTTACCTTCATGTGTGTTTTGAGATATATTTAAGCATGATAAATATATTGCAATAAACTGTTTAAATTGTGAAAAATAATACATTTACATGTTTGCTACAAAGAAATAACAGAGGCCAATGGACATTATTTGATAAAGGACATGATGGATATGAATACAGTGAGCAGAGGAGTCACAGTTATTTACCCCGAGACCCCATCAACTTCAAGAATTGCTACTGCTATATGTTTTAATTGATAGGTCTCTTTAAAAGTAACCCTAAATTATATTGTGATTATTTTTTGACATCATGGAAGATATTGCAGTTAACAGTTTAAACATATTTCTGCAACATTTTTGATTATCAGAGGTCATATTGTCATTACCATATTCAACAGTGTTATTGCATATTGCATGCCAAATGGAAATCTGACATGCACCTTACGATTATTCTGGCAGAAAAGTCGATGATAATCGACTATTCTGAATAATTAATCTTGCCAATTTCTGTCAAGATTAATTATTTAATCTAGAAATTGACAAGTAAAAGTGATAAAAAATTTTCAGAGCCCAAAGTGACATCTTCAAATTTCCTCTATACTCCAACCTAGAGTTAAAAACATCTGCATTTACTGTCAGAAATGACAAATAAGAGTAACAAAATCCTGACATTTAAGACATTGGAACCAACAAGTATTTGATTTTAAAATAACTGCCAATTAATTTAATTTAATTTGATTAATGTCACACTTCTACTGGAAATGCAAGACAGTGCTTTTTAACTACACAACAAGAAGCCAGAGTTAGTACAGGTAATAATAACATTACACTATGTCATGCAGATCTTTAGTAATATGTTTAAAACATGAGAAAGTGATGAATTTGCAAGATGTGTAGTACAGTTCAACTTGAAGAAATTCCCCCTGTATGTGTTGCTAAAGATACACTCACTGGTCCTTGGTGGTAGTTGAATCCTCTTGCCAGGTTGTAGTTGTCGTTGTCCAGAGCGTTGTCATAGACGCCACAGTACATCATGTCACTATGAAGACAACACAAACACATCAGAGGGAGCCGGAGTATCAAACAAACACATTGTGGTGATGTATCAGAGTAATGAAGACAAACAGTACTCAGGGTCAAGGGTCTTCATCCCCAGTGGTCCCAGGAGTTTCTTCTCAGCCACCTCCAGAGCCTTCCAGGCTCTCTCTGCTGTGAACAGCTCTGGAGCCTGTAAATACAGCGTCACATCAAACAGCCAATCACATCTTAAGTCACTCACATGCATAAAGACCAATCAGCTGATAAAATCACAGATGACTTTGACTCTAACTCACCACCACCATGGCGATGGTGAAGTTGGGTCTCAGCTGGTAGTCACACCAGGGGCTTGAGGCTCCAAAGCTGTCCTTGTAGATGCCTTTTTTATGCACCAGATCAGGATGTTTCTCATTAGGGTCAGTTGGGTCCCCAGACACCCAGAATCCTGCTTCAAAGGACTGCTGGAGCTGCTGGTCCCACTGGGAGTATGAGATCAGTATCTGTTGACCTGGAGCACAGCGACAGGTGTTTTATTACAGTGAGTGAAGACACAGGTGAGAATCAATGCTTCTGTGAGCGTGTCATACCCTCTCTGATCACTTTAGCTCCATCATAAGGGAACAGTCCTTTGGCATTGAGCTCCACCAGCCAGTGAACAGCTGACTTACAAAGGCCGACGATCTCTACTGCTGCTCCGTCTCTGGACAGACCAAATTGTACAGGAGACAAATATGATCTTCTCATTACTTATTCAGCTCTTAATTATGTTTTAAGTCATTTCATTCATCATTCAGTCTAATAAACACCATAGAGTATCGTGACAAAGTCAAAGGTGATAATTACAAATTTCCACAACAGTAAGGATAAATCAATTATGGTATATTTCTTTGGTTGGTCAGACAGCCAATAAAATAAATTAATTTAAAAATTGTTCTGTATAATGGTACATTTATGTTTTCTATTAACAATTTCAACTTGCAGAGTAAATAATCAATTAAGTTGTCATGTAGTGAAGTGGAAGTACAATGCAGTAGAAAATGGAAATGCTCAAGTAGAGTACAAGTATCTCACAATGCAAATGTATATCAGTTTCTCTTAAGCATGTCTTGTTTACTATTGAACAATATTGCCTGAGAAATAAAGGAACGGTTGATTCCTGGTGTAAAACTGAGGGGAAACACAAAAAAATCTCACATTTAAAATTGCTGATGGACTGATGAGAAAAAATACACAGTAACAAAATCTGTTCAGATCAAGAAAGAAGAAAAGCAAACCTGCTGGCGTTTTTATAAAATTGTCAGATTTGTTTTGTGATGATTTTCTGCCAGCTGCTACTTTTCAAACGTGTGTGTGTGTGTGTTACCTTGGAGTAGCAGGCATGCCTTTGTTCCTCGCTCTCTCGCTCTCTCCCATTTTGTCCATCCATGTACCGCAGTTAAAGCGATTTCCACCAGTCACAAAGCCTGTGGCTGGGTCCACCTTTGCAGTCACATTGAACCCTGTGAAGAAGAAAAGAGCTCAGAGATGCTACGGCTGGTACTACGAAATGTTGCTGCTGTAAACTGATCTCAGATGTCTACCTGTGGCTCCATGTAGGAGCACAAAATGATCTCTTGAGTTCAGGTGTTGTTGCAAAGGACCACTGATAGTAAGTTTTTATACATATATATCTTACGTACATATTACTATATTTATACATACATATCTTAACACACACAAACACGCAAACACACACAGTCCTACCTTCATCTCTCATGTTCATGTCTATCTTGGGTCCAGCGTTTCTCTCTCTAAAGGAAATTCCCTCCAGGTGGCGCCGCAGAGCCTCTTGTATCACATCATATAGAGGCTGCTCCTACATACATAAACACGTGTTCATAAACTGTGCATGGGGAACTGCACATAGACACTTTGGCAGACAGTCGAGCATGGTGTGTGTGTGTGCTGTACCCACCACCTCTCCAGGTTTGCAGGGTTCACAGTCATCAGTCGGGTACATGCGTAGGACAGGGCAGCTGAGGATTTCATGCCCCTGAGGAACGTGGGTAGCATAGTCCTAAAGAGCAGTAAATAGGGAATAAGTAAATAAAGTAATAAAGTCAAACATTAAAACATATTGGATCATGTATATGCATTTATTAATTGAATTGTTGATTATTGTTTTAATAACATGAGAAATCCTGTAAACACACATTTGCTATAACAAGCTCACTGTATGCGATACGTGAATGTTGATTATCGTGGTCAAATAAATTTGTGGTAACAATATTATCACAATATCTACTACACATTTGAATAAAGGTCAGCACAATTTATGTGAACTTTGTTGACTATATGTTTTTTTTTTTTTGTGGTAAATAAATTACACTCGGTAGGGGAAGTGGAGAGTCTGTAACTCACCCTAAACAAAAACAACACTGAATAAATAGTGACAAGTTGACCATGTGATCTCTACGTACTATGATTGTTTATGTATTTACTCTGTTTTCCCATTACTCTCTGCATGAGAGCATCTCCCTACCTGAATGCACTGCAGCCACCACCACACGGCATCCCGACAGTTGTATCGAGCACAGCGACCCTCGCCCAGCAGGTTAGGGATTAAACCATGACGGAGTGTCCCAGCAAAGGCCAAGATAATGTTGCTATGGAGAAGTTTTAGGGTTGATTTCCCGTGAAATTTTTGCAAGGTCATAAAAATCTGAACAGTTCACCTTAAAATCCAAATTCAGTGAACATCTACTTTGCTGATGAAAAGTCAGATGAAGCTTATTAGTTTGGAGTTTACTGAGGGCTTTTCCCTAAGAAAATGAAATAACCCCATGCAGCTTTTCAGTGTAATCACATTTTCCTAAAGCACCAAAATCTTAAAAAGGATGTGAAAAGACAAGCTATAATCTTCTCTGTAGCTGTAAAGCTAAAAGCAGTAATGTCTGAAACGAGACATCCTCACTAGATGACATCAAAGTCATTTCTGTGTGACACAAGCTGTGAAGCTCCACAAATATTTTGTGGATGCAGAAACTTTAAACTTTCCATCAGCAAGCGTCTTAAGTAGATAATCACTTGTGTGACCTGTTCCTCTAAATTTAGCACAGATGTTCTAAATGAAAGACATGAAACAGCTACAGACATACATACCGAGCCTCAGTGTGCCTCCCAGTAAGCAGCATCAGTCCTCGGAGAGCAATGAAAGTGTCTCTGCCCCAGCAACGGAAAATCCCAGCAGAGAAATGAGGAAGACCTAAACAGTGTTACAGGCTGTCATTTCAATCAGGACATACATGTTTATATGTGAAAAATAACTTTATTTCTATCTATCTTTATTTAAAACCACGAAATAATCAACACATTCTTAAAGGAAATACAAGCTGGTTAAAATATAGGATGTAGCTTCTGTATACCACTAAGCGTCTGTTGCCAAGTTACCTGCAGCCAGTGAGACGCAGCATTGCTCCTTCTGGCCTGTGATTGGACTGACGCGGTAAGGAACATCATCAATTTTAGAAGAAAGGGGAGGGAGGGAAGGGAAACGTCCAACACCGCACATCTGAACTGAGCCCAGCGATATGTGACGGACAAAGCTGGAGCCATTCTGGATGAAACTGTTTGGGAAAAGTGATGTGAAAAATCAGCATTTCGACTGACTGGAACAAGTCAATCATTAAAATCAACAGTTTCTCCACTGTTGACCTTCTGTACCTCGACATGAGTTTGAACGTTGCATCAAGAGCTGTGGTGTAGGTTGATACCAGGATGGCATCAAAGTAAGAGGGGATGAGGTAACGTGGGATGTGTTTCAAGTAGTTAAACATGGCTGCCAGCCACTGACCCACCTGCAGACACACAGTGTTACAGTGAATAATCTGTTCCAGGATCAGCTTAATGACATGGAAATGTAATCAAAAGTGGCAGGAGATATTTTGCCTTTAAAGCATCATTATGAAGTAAATGTGGATTGCACAATTGTAATGGTCACATGTGTAAAACTGGGTAAACATTCTGCAGTATGGCAAATTATGCATTTATTTTGCATTCCTACACTTGGGATAATGAAATATTGCATTCTGTTTTTCAGTACCAGTAATTTATGGATATGGAGTGTTGTTTATATTGGACATTATTTAAATTTTTTTTTTTTTAAATATGGGAAGTGACATTTTAAGGGTTGTCAAACAGACAAAGGCGTGTGTTTTCAGGATGACGTCATTCCAAAGCCTCCTGCTGACCAGATGGATTATTATTCTTGGACTCTTCATTGCACAAGCTTTCTTATTTATTGAACTGTGGTGTCTCATCAAGCTTTGCACGTGTTTGGAGATTTTTTTTTTTTTTTTTTCTCTGAAGGAAATCTTTTTCATTTTTTACTATCCTCAGGCTGATTTAATATCATCATTGAGACATTGGTGAGCCTGGTGCTGTTTTTGGTGCTTTGTGTAATATCTATCATTTACTGTATTGCTTTGTTTTGAACGCCGACCTATTCAAGTGTGTGTTGATGTGATTAATTATTTACAGCAAACACACTTTTTGAAACATATGACAACTCCTTAGTATCCTGCTGATTTTTGAATTCTAAAGTTGTAAACATCCTCTGTTTAATTAGGTAATTAACAGCCATTTACTGCTGCAGACAGCTTGCAACAATTTGAAAAATCGAAATGAAACTAAATCTAGATCAACTGTTACTAAAATGGCTATACAATAATGACACCAATAAATGGTAAATGTAAATGTCCTGTATACATAGAGCGCATTTCTAGTCATTGTTGACCACTCAAAGCATTTTTACACTACAGGTTTTTGCATTCACGCCTTCACATGCACATTCATACACTGGTGGCAGTGACTACCTCACAGGGTGCCACCTGCTCATCAGGAGCGTTAACCATTCACACACTGATGGCGCAGCATCACTCCGATCACTGTTAACTGCAGGGACTGAACCAGGAACCTTCCGATCACTGGACGACCACTCTATCATCCGAGCCACAGTTGCCCCAATAATGTCATTACCAACTTAAAATCTTTGAAATTCTGAAAGGCGTATAATATGATGCTCAGTGAATATTGGGGTTGTTGGCGCAATTATTACCTTCTAATGAGCAATGGTGCAGGGAAGTGTGTCTGTTGCTTTATGGGTGGAAAAATACAATTTTTTTCCCTGCAACTTTACTCCAAGGTGTGCAGCAAAATAAAAATAAAATAAAATAAAATAATGTGTTCATGTCAGTTCTGTTACCCTTCACCTGTGCCAGTGGTCCTTCCCTGTGTATCAGTCTGTTAGAGACATATTCTATGAGCCAGTCCCCTTGTCTGAGGTTAGCACACACAGGATGGCCTAAGTCATTGTTGGGGCGGATATCAGCCAACACTGAAATCAGACCTGCAGACATACAAAATCACTTTACATGAGTGGGCACAAGTGAAAGTGCTGTAATGAATGTGATGTGAAAAGATTTAAAGGCGTTTTCAAAGTTTCTGTTCCTGAATGTGTACTGCTGCAATTTTGGCATAATCAGAACGAGTGTGCGGTGACTATGGACAAGAGAATTTAAATGAGGCAGTGCAAACAAGTGGGAGCCCAGAGTGTAACAACAATCCTGTAATTTTAGAGGGCTGACACCAGTATACTTCTGCTTGAATGCTTTAATTTTGCAAAAGTGCGTTAGCAGGGACGTGTGCTAAAATCAGTAGGTTATTTGTTTGACTGACTTTTACAAAAATACAACCCTACATTTAAAGTTAGATTGTACATGAAATGCTATGTACCTACCTTGCAGTCCTGCATATTTGAGGGTCTCCCAGCCTGGGATACTGTAACAGCCTCCACCGTCTTCTTGTTCTTCTGAATCGCAGCGAAAAAGCAGGATATTCAGGTCTGCTAACGTCAGCTTGGACATTAGCCTGTGAAAGAACAACAAAAAGTAACAGGTCAGCTCTCTTCTTTCTCAACTCCGCCTCCAGATTGACCACCCCCCTCCCCCCCCCAACGCAAAATCCCACTCTGCTAGTATTTGCCACGTACCAATAGTCCTCACTACAATATTGGTTTCTGATAACTATACCTTTCCAGGCATTGCAGGTAAATTGTGACCGTGGCTGGCTACATTATCAAATGAATATTGAAAGTGGTTCTCTTGCTTCACATTAAAACATCTTTCAGTAACTCTTTACATGCTTGTATCTGCAAAGTTACTGCTTTTATTCACAACTGAGCCATACTGATGTGTTCCCTCACATCTTACAAGGTCAGGAAGTAGCTGGACAAATTTTTCTGATTATCAATCTCTGACCCTGCTCTCAAATGAACCCAGTGTAGGAAATGTTCCAACAGTTTAGGGATAGCCTGTATGTGTGAAAGCAGCCACGGTTATCCTGGGATAACCTTTATTTTATCCATGCAAGCAATGGAGGAGAAATGTATGTACTCACTGTGCCAGTGGGTTCTGCAGTGCCTCTGGTGGGTTTTCCTCTGCCACACTGCCCTTCCTATATTTTGGGCTGAACTGGGAGAGATAATATCTCAGTACCCCCACCATCTTCTGAGCCGTAGGGTCCAGGCTAACCCTTTGAAGAGAGTGACACAAAACTTTTAGTCAACAACTGATCTAAGTGTAAATCGTTAAAATATGTCGTAATAAGTCGTGGATAGAATGCACTAATCTCACTAGCAGTGTTTCTTTAATAGTTATTGAAATAGTACTGAATTCCTGTCTGTGCTGAAGGCTTAAATTGGTCTGCGACTGATGGATTACCTGAAGGCAATGACGCTGCCAGGTGTCAGCTTCTCAAAAGTGATTTCCTGCACAAACTCTGATCGGCCTTTAGACGTTACTCCAGCTCGCTTCACTATGGTACTTTCCTCTAGCTATACATGGATAAATATATATATATACATTAGAATTATTCTATTGACATGTTAATTATTGAAATTATAATAAGAATGATACTAGAAATGACAATAGCAGTATTTACAGAAATATGTTCTTTTATTTCCACATTGTATTCTGGCATGCCATTGATGTAGTTGTCATCCTTCTTATAACTCCCAGCATGCCTTTCCACTGTTCTTGCCTCCAGTACCACTTCCTCTATCTTGCCTTGAGAGAGAGAGAGAACAGAAATTTTCTCAACAGTATATTCAAAACTGCGTTTGTAAGAAACACAAGAAAAATATAGACAACAAGAGCATTCAGAGTCAGAAGTTTTGATTTTTAATAATGTTAAAGTCATACCAGGTATGAACATTGGGGGGACGCTGGTGTCATAGTGGTGGGTTTTGGGGTCCCAGAAGGCTGTCCTACACACTGCCACTACAGACTGGTGAGTGCTGGGGCAGTGACGAGTGACTGCAACAATATCGGCATCAACCTGATCTACATACACCTGGACAGGAAGATGATGATGAGCAAGCTGAAGAGTGATCCCTGGTAAAGGTAGTGTCAAAACATGCCAAATGCACCAAACATGGAGATTATTCTGGTTATACTGCTCTCAGTCTCACATTTCAGATACAAAGGTTGGTGAATGATTGAAAGTGCTTTTGTGTGAGCTGGTTTATTGTTCTATTAACACACACAAATACACAGTACCTGTATGAATCCCTGGGCAGCCAGTTCCTGGTGCAGCTTGTTGAGGGCCAGTTTCCCTGCTATGATTCCAGTCTGGAATCCCACCTCACCAGTTGAGGTGAGGGCTGCTGTGGGGTTCCACTTGGGGTAAAAACGCTCCTCATTAACCACAGAGATCTACACACACACACACATACACGAGCACAAAACACAATCAAAATTGTTTGTTAATTTACTATCAATTCTTCTAGTAAAGCAAAAGAATGAGGAGGTAAATATATATAAACTACAAGTCAGGTACAGGTACGAGACTGAAAATCCAAACCTGTACACAAACAATAAGCTAAGATGCACATACAAAGATAAATGTGAGGGTGTATGAATAGGGCATGTGAAAATGCAGCTTCTTTTGTAGCATAATTGGCTATTTAGTTACTGACTCTCAAGTACCTCATGTACAACTTCCACCAAACACTACAACTACAGACATTTGAAAAAATACGCTAGTATTTGCCATAGTTATGTATACAGTATTTAGAACAGATGAGCTAATATTGCGTTTTACTTTCTTAAACAACATAAATAAAGCACAGTTCTGCTTATATACTAAGAAATATCATTGAGTAAAAAAATGTAAGAAATAGCTTAGGTGTGTGTTTCAATATAACCTGATGAGGCACTAATTCATCGTATCCTCTGGTGGAACCAGTAGCACAACAGGCCATAGAGACCACCGCAGAGGTGGGGAAGGAGTCCAGAGCTGAACGCAGCTGTTCAACAAAGAGAGGAAAACATACAGCAGTTATTGTAGACGCCTGACATCTGGATAGTATATCCTCTTCTACATGGAACACAGTGATCGTTCAAATTTCCCCACTGTGGGACGAATAAAGGAACTATCTTATTTTACTTTATGTTTTACTTCTTCAAGCAGGTAGAGAACAACAACATGATACTGCTTAATTAAGGAAGTATGAGAAAGCTAGTGGTTATCAGCATCTTTGGAAATAATCCTAACCTTTTCTTAACATGGACCCACCTGTATTGGGCACTCGTTGTCATGGGTTGCATCAAGAAACATGGCATGGGCAATAGAGGGCATCAGTGGGCGGAGACTGGGCTGTACAAAAGCTCCCACTGGCTCACCTCCGTAACGGTAGACCAACCTGCCTTCCTCATGGCTGTTGCCAGCTGACATTGCCTCTGTAGACAGGTGGGATCAGTTGATGAACGTAGGACAACATATCAACACTTGATCCATGCAGCTGCAGCACCAAGGATGGCTTCACACATTCCACTTTCTAGCATTCAAACCAGGCAATACAGGACAGCTGGTCACAACACAAGCTTTCACATTCAGCGTTCACAGTTCCAAAATAATCCCTAATTGTTTTTGTTTTAAATGTTCAATTTGATTAGATAACTGCCATTTTGTCTTACATATTAGAATTCATATTATGATGGGTGTCATGTACTTATTAGACCAACTGTATCACTGTGTAGCTCTGCAAGTACAAATTAAAATAGATGCTTTCATACAGATCACAAGATTCAAGTGACTCTAATAATAGTTATAATAATTATCTTTAGCCAAGTAAAAAGAAAAAAAAAAGAAAAATTGTGGCTGTCAATGGCCAGAAATGCACTAACATATTGTACATAATGGGATATGTAGCATGTGTACATTCTGAACATATACATGGCCGACGGTACCTCTTATGAGTGATGTGATGCCTAGCTTGGTTACGAAGACATTATCCAGCTCCTCACTGCCGGTGAAGAGTTCAGCCACCACATACAGGTTAGGACAAAGTGTTCTCGCCGCATCAAGCATGAACTTGTCAACCACAGCAATTTAACACAACAAAACCAACGCAGGCAGTGCAAGAGAAGGAGGGAGAGAAGGAGATTGGGGTACAATATTAGAAAGAGGAGGAGTTAATGTGAAGGAGGATGCAGCAGGTTAGTAATAAATTAGCCTCAAAATAACCACAACAAGTAGTCGAACAAGCCACGTGACAAAGTTGAGAGAGGAAAGAGAAAAAAAAAAAAACACAGTTAGTTCATGCATGACATTTGTACCTCGTATAAGGCTGCTAATTCCCAGCCGGTTAACAAACACATTGTCAACGAGCTCGCTGCCTGTAAACAGTTCAGCTATCACATACAGATTGGGTCTGACTGCCCTGGCTGCATCTAACATAGCCTGGACAGGACAATATAGCAGCATTACAGACAAGGAGAGAAGAAGAGGCTACTGTTAACACTGATGCACAGAACACTAGATTTATACACAAATCAACACCTGAATGCTTGAGTGACATTCAGTCATGAAAAATAAGTATGCTATTGAATGCTCCAAACTTTTAAGATTCTAAAAATACATTACTACAGCAAACAGAATATGGAAGGTCAATGTCCTTTACATGTTTATATCAAACTTCACCACATCTGTCACGTTTGCAGCACAATACTGTCTCCTGTTGGTCTGTCATAAGAATGCAACCATAGTTAGTAACAATGTTTTCAGGCCAGTCAGCTCATCCTCTGGCTGGATGGCATTGAAAGCTACACAACATAATATTGTTGTGAAGGCCTGATGATGATTAGTCCTGATCTTTAAACTGGTGTTGGTGGCAAATAGTGTAAATATACACTTTTTCAGATAAGATAAGGTGTGTTCAGTGTCTTGCCTAAGCAACGTTTTCCATGGCTTTGTGTGGTAACCTGACCCTGAGGTATTCAAAGTTTATGCACTGTTGTTCCATCTCAAGTAACACATTTGCACTGAGAAATGTGTATCTTTAACCATTTCTTCACATTAAACAGATGGCCCAGAAAAACAGTAATACTTGCATGATGTGATGCAGCACAATGGGCATACAGTAAAAACAAGAAGAACTCTACTTGTATGTGTTGACAAGTGTTCTGATCATTTCTGAGGCTGAACATCATGATCACATTGCAGAAGATAGAATGAAATATTTAATAGATGTTGAAATATCTTTCTGATAGTGAGTACATTACGTTAATTCTGACTACGTGGCACAAGAGAAGCCAGTCTATTCATTTGCCTTTGTAAATTGACTGTCTCACTTGAAAATTTTTTTCTGTTGTCTTTACAACTCTAGCTGCGACAACTTAACTTCTCTATCTGATCACAATAATGGAAAGAAGAAATGCAGTTCATTCTGTGTGTCATTCTGTATGTATGTCAAACTTTCTTTTTCCACCTTCCATCACATTTTAGTTTGAATACAACTAGCTGCTGCAGTATAAAACTTGAGCTGAGGGAGCACCTGCACAGAGAAGAATGACCAGGATCAGGTGTTTTCAAGCATGATATACTGGTTTCTAGTTGAGTACTCCAGTTATACCCACTATTACTCATACTGACACTCCACTGTAGGGCCCGATGATTTTACATATGTACTACATATAAACAGTCTGCATGAGTGAATACGCTGTATGTATAGCTCAGTAAATTTCTGCACATTCATATGAATATCGCATAGACTATGCACAGAGATCTATTTATTGTACATACAAAGTGAAACTGTAAAAATTAGAATATCATGATTTTCATCAGTAATTTAAGAAAGTGAACACTTAATATATTCTAGACTCATTACACTTAAACTAAAATGTTAAAATATTTCAAGTATTTTCCATTTAATTTTGATGATTATGGCCTAGAACTCAAAACTTATAAACACTTTCACAATTTCAATGTTACTGTGTAAGTCAGAATGATCAGAATTAAAAAAAAATGACACTACAAATATCTCTTTTTAAGGGTAATGAAAATAATCTTGTGATGTTGATGATACCCACATGTCCACCATATTTATGTATGTGGAGGACCAAATATATAAAATCATCGAAACAAACAACACAATAAACTACTGTAAAGATGTAACGTAAAGACGTAAAGATGACCACAGATTCGACAATCTTTCTGACAGAGTCTAGAACTATGAACTCTTAAGATTTAAAAAACTTGGTATCTATTAGAGTGAGTACTATGGAGGAATTTCTATTCAAAGAGTGTATTTAAAGAAATCTATAAAAAAGATATAATGTGAAAATACCTCAGCTACATGTAGTGGTGTGGAGTGGCAGTTGTCTAGTCTGACTCCATGGAAATACTGGGCAGTGATTTCAGTGTATTTCTTCATGTGTTCCCACAGGTACGGGCAGTCTTCAGGGCCCTTTCCATAGCGGAGCTTGACGCTGTCACCCCAGCATATCAGCTCCCGACGCAAGTACACATTGGAGCCTGTGGGTGGCACAGACCAGTAATGAAACCCCGAGTCAATATTTAATGCAACAGTTCCACATCTAACCTGAAAATAGCTCATACTGACATAAGAATTCCAGGTTGTCTGTTAACAGACACACAAATTTAAATCTGCTTGAGGTGATGCTTGAGGTAAGACTGATGGACAGAGGGCGTAATAGGTTACAGTATGTTTATGTCTCTATACTTTGTACCTCATTGTACTCTGAGGAGTTTAACATATTGACCTGGCTCAGCAAAGTTGCGCAGCGGATCGTCATCCATCACCCAACCGTTGTGAGCCAGGAAGTGACACGTCTTGTCTGGCTCATCTAGCAGCTGCATCTCCTCTTCCAGAGTCATGTCCTGATATGGGAAGGTAAAATACCTGCAAGAAAAAGATTAAAAGACAGCTACCAACAATAAGAATGAGGCTGGGATTTGTAAAGTATCTTCTTGGTGTAATTGAATGTTCCTTTCTGTGCATGTGGTTTGAGCAGACCTGCAACTGACAAAACAATCCTACAGTCTTAGAATCTGTCCTGAATTCAAGCCAAGGACACAGGCTACACATTAATGTCAGGTGTAAATAGCAAAAGGTACACAACAGGTACCAAGTTCCCCTCTGAATCAATAAAGTTCATAATATTCTAGTAACACATTATTTATAAAAAACACAATGCACAAATAAAACACAAGTAGTAATTTCAAAATCGAGGGATTTTCTTCATTCCTCGAGGACCAATAGATTCCTCATATTAATAAATCTATTTGTAGAACGTATCTGGCTGCCTTTTTCCATTAGTGGGGTGCGCCATGGAGCCTACATTTTAGTCTATTTTTGAATTTTTATTTTGCTAACTTAAATTTATCTCATTAGATAATTGTTATGTAAACACAATTCAAAGTGTGCATGCACTCTCTAACGGGTGTGTGTTGGAGAAAAAACTCTGACAAATAGGGACTGAAGCAGAAATTTCATTAGGTAAAATCCATCCATCCATCCATTTTCTACAGCTTATCCCGTTAGGGGTCGTGGTCTGGAGCCTATCTCAGCATCTTGGGGCGAAGGCAGGGTACACCCTGGACAAGTTGCCAGTTCATCACAGGCCTGACATATAGAGACAAATAACCATCCACACTCACATTCACACCTACAGGCAATTTAGAGTGACCAATTAACCTAACTCCCAGTGTGCATGCTTTTGGAATGTGGGATGAAGCCAGAGTACCCGGAGAGAACCCACGCAGACACAGGGAGAACATGCAAACTCCGCACAGAAATGCCCTGACCCGGAATCGAACCCAGGACCTTCTTGCTGTGAGGATACAGCGCCAACCACTGTGCCGCCCCAAATCATATTTTGAATTTTGGTAGAGATTAACTTGATCATTTTTCAAAACATTTTGAGTTTTGGACTTTATAACTCTGAAATTTTTGAAAATGTTCACATCGGCTGCAGAGCACACAGCACTATAATAGAGTTAAAGTTCGCCAATGTACTATTGTAGTTTGTTATTTAGTTTTATTTTGAAATTATTTATAATGTTAACTTATTAACTTATAATATTTTGTTCATTTTCCATTGCACATATAGTTGTATTATACATGTAATAATAAAACACACATACACATAAAAAGAATACTTGAGTGCTGTTTACCAAATTAGTTCATTTGAGACGAGGTCTACTTAAGGAATCGAGTATTCACACCCACCCCTCAATAAAAGATGACTCATTAGAGGTTGAAAGTAGACACTCAGAACAATAACAACTCAAAAGTTTTACTCATAGACTACCACCTGTTTAAATAAGATGACTGACTTAAAATCACATACGCATGTTAGGGGTAACAGGGTTCACACCAAAACCACATAACAGGGTTATCTTGCTGTCAAAACCACAACTCTCTTCTACCTTCCTTCCCATCTCTCTCTTTCAGTTTGTTACCTGGTAACCAGAGGGTTTTTCCTGTTAACAGGACCGAGTTTGGGGCCATGGTCTGCCAGACGTTCATACACTACATTTCCCACCATGCAGTTTGTAGCCTTGAGGAAAGAAGAACATAATGAACACAGAGTGATGCACACTATGCATTTTGGGAATCTCCACTTAGTATCCCCACTTCCAATACAATGCAGACTTTGGTAGCTAGATAAATGACATGATGCACTTGACATGTCAGTTGCGACTCCACCTATAGCCTAAACCAGCTGACATTCATATGCAGTCACACATACCTGCTCAGACATGTCAGCCCTTCCTTTAGGCCTTGGCAAAATTACTCTGTTGTGCTGCCATCTAATTATTCATACAGGCACCATCAGCAGGAGGTCAGTGTGGCAGTACATTACACTTAATCTTACCTGCTCCTGATGCTGGTGCACAATGTGGTACTGTTCTTCATTCAGTTCATCCAGTTTCTGTCTCAGCCAGCCACAGCACTCCTCAATGTGCTGTGGGGAGGAGCTATACAGAGAATGAGGTGAAATGAAACAAAAAAATAACACAAATGAATGTTGTGCAAAGTGTTGCATACATATATCTATACATACTATTGGACACAGAAAAATAGTTCTCCTATATGAAAGGCTGTCACAGATGAAATTACTAATTGGAGGTATTTGTGCTTTTTAACTTGTTACACATGTCTCGAAGGTCAATTATTGCCATGGTATAAAGTGAGTGAATCTTTGAGTTGCATGATTTGCTTTTCAGTTTCTGATTGGTTTGTGATTAATGGCTAACATTGGGATATAAAACATGAATACAAAAGCATGCAGTGAACAATATTGTTGTCTTATATAAATTTACTTTTTCCTGAAAAATCCTCTGTGGCCATAAATCTTTCTGATGCAACTCTACACTTTTGCCTCATATAAGTTGTAGGCATCTATGAATGAGCTACTTTAGTTCTGCCCCGTCTCAGCTCACGGCTCTGACCCCTGTCTGCAGCCAATTATTTCTTCAGTGTTAAGCCCCACCCCAACAAGTCGTCAGGATTGGGTCCTTATGTTTTCTAAGTAGAAAACCTACGCTGTCAGAATTAGTTTTTGGAGACTGCCATAGGTGAACTGCAGAACGAAAGCAGAAATCTTCAGCTATGACTGTTGACGCTGACTGCTTGCTGCTTATTTCAGTTATGATTGTGTGTCTTAGTACATGAGAACACCACATGGACATGTTAACAACGTCAAAAGTTTGATTTTCACCAAAGGATTCAGCAGAAATCTTTTTTCACAAAAACAATAGGTCACCCAGTGACTTCATTAGGTCTCATTCAGATTAAATTATGCACTGGGGCTAAAAAACAGTCACTCCATCTCTATTGGGAGTGTGAGGAGTGGGCCCAGGAATGAATTAATTAATACTGAACTTATTTGGGGGGGTACAAATGCAAAGTAATACAAGAACTTATGACATGTTATGGTTTGTCCATTGCAACTTTTTAAACATTTAATCTTTAGCATCCTATTAAACAAGAATTTAGTCAAATTAGAACTAAGAATGGGCAAAAGTAGCTAATCTCAAGATTGAAGGATCATTTTCATTCATGAAGAACCAACAGATTTCTCTTTTTACTAAATCCATTTGTAGAACACAGCTGCCATTTCCCACCAATGCGCTGACAGCTATAAATCATGGAGCCAATACTTTCATCTATTTTTGACTTTTTATTTTGCTTATTTAATGGTCTGTCTGTTCAAAAATTCACCTCAGTAAAATTCATATGCAAATGAAATTCAATACATACATACAGTACATACATACAGGGGAAGTGTAGATACAGTACTTAAATTTGTCCATAGAAATTATATTTTTCAGAAGAAATCTTAGTTATTACAGAAGTGATCTTCAACTTGGTGATTTTTTCTTGATGGCCCAGATCACCGCTGTGTCTTGTAGTGGTGAAAACAGCAGACACACCTGGTTGTTACTACAAAGTACAAAGTTTTGCTAGCAATTTTTTCTACTTTTTTGCTGGCTGACTAATTGGACACACTGATGGATGATCATTTAGTTAAGCAATTTCCATTCATTCTTTTTAAGAGAGTCAATTTAAGTTCAACTCAACTAATTTGTTGATTTTTTAAAATTTCATATTGAATTGCTTTTTAGTGTCTGCAAATCATCTGGCAAAAGACTACTGTTTTTAGTTGGGAGGTTTACATAAAAAGAAGCCCAGAAAGAACCCATTAAATGCCATGTAAAACACAAATAAAACAAAAATTGATCATTTGCTAATCCTTTTTGACATACAGATTACTTACTATTATAGTGTCTGTGAGCAAAACACTGAACCCCAAATTGCTCATGATGCTGCACCGGTGTATGAGATATGTGAATAGTTAACGCTCCTGATGAGCAGGTGGCACCCTGCCAGGTAGTAAATGACACCCGTGCATAAATGTGTGTGTGAATGCAAAACCTGTAGTATAATAGTGCTTTGAGTGATCAAAATGGAAAACAGTAAAAACACAATGCAATAAAAGATGTGGCTCAGGAACATTTTGTAAAAACTGTTGTTGTTGAAGGCAAGTTGTTTGCAGATGACTGCAATATGTTTTCATATGTTTTACATGGCACTCACGTTTTTGGAAAGTTCTAAGTTTAAAAAACAAACAAACAAACAAACAAAAACCTTACACTTCTAAAAGTGACCGATGGTAGCTTAAATTTCCAACCTGTGAGGTACGAATGTCTCCAGAGCCGAGTGAATCTCCACTGTGTTGCCATAACGACGATAATTTGGGTCCTGAATGATCTTCAGGCCCTTCGTCCCTCCAGTTTTACTATGGTCTGGCTTGATGCCTGAAAAACAGAAAGAATATTCAGTTTGTTATGATAGCGCTGAGGAATACCTTCTATATATGAATACACAAACAGCATTCTATCTGATGAATATAGCCAATATATTCTGTCACTGAACTAACTGAAATTTGCGCTTCCATTAAATTGGCTCAGTTTTAAAATCAATGGACACAAAGTTCAGTAGAATATTGAAACATAAGACGTAACATCATAACATTGTAAAGAATTGATTGCATACTGGAGAAAGTTGTGGTAATTTATTCAAACAAAAGTTTAAATCTGTGGTAATACCTTACAAACACAGGGTGGTTTTCAGCCACATTTTTCAGTTGACTGAAGTGTTTCTATACTATTGATATTTTCTTTGTTTTTCACACATAATTTTAGTAAATATGTATTGTTCATGCTGGACACATCAGTTCTGTGCCTAATAGCAACCTATACAGTCACAAAAGCTGCCTGACGTACTAGTAAATTTTGCAGACATTACTGAGTTTATATTCTTTTGCTGTAATATTCAATGATCAATAGCACAGACCGTTTTGTAGAAGAGTTCTGAACTGCTCAACAGCACTAGCCACATTGACTTGGTAGAATTCCCACAGTTTGAGCTGAGGATACACGTCCTGCCACAACACATTACGAATGGCCTGAAACACACATCAACACACAGAGACAGAGAGAAGCAATGACAAAACATCCGTATTATTCAGTGTAGCTTTCTTACTATAACTTTCATGGCCTGCAAAATGTTGTTGAAGAAGTAAAGCTATTAGCACTACATCTTAAGGGTTTGGCAAACACAGTATATTAAAATTTACAGTAAGTAAACAGCTATACCAGTTGGATTGTTTACTCATTTCATTCTCACATTTTTAATGTACCTATCTGTGATCATGATTTCCTGTGTTATCTGTCATCCTTTGAGAATGGATGAGTAAGCTAGCTTTCCGGTTTTGTCAGTCCGGCATACAAGCTTAAACCTGTGCCACCAGACATTTTTAAGATGTAGGTTGAGAGGGGTAGCAGCATGTATAATGTTAGTGGAAGCCCTGATCAGATGAGACCATGATTAACAGCACCACAGTCAATCAGTACAACTTTGACACACCGATTTTTATTTCTCTACACTTCTTCTCCATCCATCAAAATCCTGTTTCCAAAAAAGCTGAAATACTTTATAATGTGTAAATCATTATAATCCACTTAGGTCAGTTGTAAAACCTAGGGGTAAAATTCTGTATTACTGAACCACTGCAGACTTTGGCTTCATATCAGACCATTCTGATTATTTTTTAACATATCCCATCCCACTGTGAACATAACACTTACAGAGGTTTTAATTACGTCACTATCTAAATTCTACTCTAATTATTACTGTTCTTTGCTAGATCAAACTGATAAAGTATGAAGTTAAGACAAATTAATGCTGCTACATGATAAAACAATTAAACTGCACGGCTGTGAAAGGACAGTCATGGAGACAACTGTATTCATAGTCTCCCGTATGGCTATGCAATGACCACTGATCTGATTTACTCACACTGAGATGGCTCTCGCTGGTAATGTCGGCAGGAAGTCCTTTGTCTTTGTAATGTCCGTCTGCTACTCTGATGGTTAAATGCCAGATGCCTCTATCTAAGACCCAAGCTGGTCGCAGGTGGGGCGAGTTCACCAGGTTATAACCACACTCAGGCTGTTCTTTGAGCCACACACTGTTTGCAGCTATATGGAAAAGCAGAATCACCATTTAGCTATGTTATTGTCAAGTGATAATACCGTTGATGTGTGGCAATCAAAGTGAAGATGAGCCAGAAATGAATCATGTATTGATTGTATTCAATGGAAAATCTTGTAACATTATCTTCTGAATTGGTTTGAACAGATCTCAAAAACATACATAACTTGTCATATACTATATGCAATAATATATTTTCTGCAGTTGACCATAAAAGAACCTTTTTTAAATGATTTGGAAATATGGAAAAAAACAACTTGGTCTGGAGTTTGTGGAGATCTATAGATAGACTGTCTGAAAACCACCTGCTCAGTCAGTGTTCAACCTTTTGATAAGTCTCACTTTACTGCCCTTTACTGACCTTTCCTGCGAAAAGAAGATTGGTCAGACGGGGGGACAGTACATAAGATACAGAGCTGCAGTGTCATTTCAAGGAAAGTATTTTGCATGCTGTCCACAAAATTTGCCAGTCATTCGAGTGGAATAACCCCCTTCCCTAAAAAATCCATGCACAAGCTTTAGATGTTGCAACTCTCATTTAATTTGTATGTGTGCACACTCTGTTTGTAAAATTGCTGGATGAATATACAGTAAAAGTTGGGAAGTTCTATTAATGTCTTTGGCTCCAGTCACACGGGGTGAGGACAAATACTTTTTATAGACTGATCCAATAGGGGTAATAAGCTTTTCAACGTTCCCCGGTTCATTAAACTGATCTAATATGAACTGATTCTAATAAGAGAGGATCATGTTGAAACTGTGTTATAAATTTAAAAAAACCCAAACATTTCTAAACATTTCTAAAAGTGTTGATGAATAGTATGTGAGCATGAATAAATTATTTCCTAACTCTCCATAACTCATTTTCACTATTTGGGGGTTTTTAGATATGCTCTTTTTTATGAGCACAGTGCAAATGCATTTTCATATAATGTAACTTAATGATGTCATTGCAAGTAGACAATGGTATACAGGGTCAAATCCTTAGCTTTCCTTTGCAGGAAGAATGAATGTTCTAGGTTTTATCATTTTAATTTGTTCGATTTAAAGGGACACTCTTATGGTCTTATTGAATGACATATTTATAGAGAATAGCGAATTAAAGACCATGAAAATAATGGTAGCCTGTGGGAGGCCTTTTCTCATAGGGTTAACCAGAAGCACATTATGTGCACTTATGTTCCTCTCAGTTTGTGCACAGAAAAAGACATACACACTCACTCACCAGTATGATTATACACCACATCTGTAATGCATAACATGTCCCATTCCATCTTTAACTTGTCTACCAGCACCCCCAAATCTGTCCAGCTGTAGCTCTGACCCACTGGACTGAACTCAGGGTTAAAGGTCAGCTGGTCCGCCAAGGAGTAACAGGACCTGGACTTTCCTAGAGTCTGCAGAGGCGTGAAGTGGATCATGTTGTATCCTGGGAGACAAAAACACACAAATTGTTACTAGGCCAGCACATCACTATGATTATTACTGATGATAGTGTGCAATGTGTGCTGTGAAGGCTCCAGCCTAAAAAGGATAGGATAGCCTCCTGCATTCACACACTATAACTTGTACACAAAATGAAATTGAGGTCACACCCACCTGACTCTTTAGCTACTTGCAGTCTATCTGGCCAGTCATCCAAGTGTCCCAGACATTTAGACAGGTAGGTCTGGATGGCGATGCAGTCTAATGGGAGAACGTGATTGTCTGCTCCAACACGAAGCACTGGGTCGACGACAATGTATCCTCTTCCAGACTGCTCTGTTTCTCTGTGGGGGAAAAAAATATTAAAGTAAAAACATTATCAGAAAAAAATACAAAATGGGGAGATGAAGTATTTATTTTATTAGGAGTTCTGGGGCTGCAAGAGATCTGCCGCAGGCTGGATCTTCATTTTTTGCACATAAATAGATATCCAAGAAATCTAGAACTCATTAGATCTTAAGCGTTTTCTGACATCAGGATTGTCCAAGTTTTTCTTAAAAAAATAAATAAAAAAAAAAACTCACAGCTCCACTCATTTGCCAACCAAAGTAATCGCAACATTATGAGAGAGAGTTTAAAACGTTTTTGGGTTTTTTTTTTTCGCAATATCTCCATCTCCATGAGCCGAATCTACACCAAATGAAATTCATATCAATCAGGAGATACTACACTTTTATGGTGACACCCTGACATGTCTCCTGTTGTGCCTTTGCTACAGATGCTGTTTTTGTGTGTACAAATAGGATCTTGGGGATATACCCTTGCTAGTTGACTAGTTTCTCTACGTTATTCATTACACAGTTGGATTGGCAGTGATTCAGCAGAGTGTTTAGCAAGATGGCACAATGAACCGAAGATGTAAATTTAACTACATTATTAACAACATTGACAACTATGGTCCGCTGACAAAAAAATTCTAACCTTAGATACAAACATCCACCACACTCAGTCTGTAACTGACATCAACATTTGACATAAAGAAATATGGATGATGCGTCGTCACTTCCTTCCACGTTACAAAACAAAATATGAAAACAAAATACAGTATCTGGGATAGGAGCGCTGCCATCTTCAGTTGGTGATGTCATTTGAAGCCAGAGGCTGTCTATTAGCGACTGGGCAGCAGAGCTGCCTTATCGAGTTCCCGCCCATACATCCATGTGCCCGATGTCGTGCAGAGCTCAGCTGTCGATCACAATGTTTCACCCCGTTTTTATAACATCAAGTAAATAATTAAAACCACACAGATCAAGAAAACGAACACTAAAATACACGAGCATGGTAAGAACAACCTAAAATGACCGAAACTTTGGAAAAATTGTATTTGACTTTAATTTTTAGTTTGGCCCAAATCCTTTCTAAAATAATGGAGGAGGAGGGTCTTAAGACCTGTAGTGCAGCCAGCAACTAGGGGGCAATTGAGATATTATGGCTTCACTTTAAGGGAGCACTCATGTTATCTATCTTTATATACAGTTTATGGTCTACACATGTGATACAAAGTAATACTTAAGTTAATAGGTGTTGGTTCTCATGTTACCTCCTTCTTGTCAAGACAAGCTTGGTTCAACAATGTAAACCTCAGTTTAGAGAAATAAGTACAGGTTAATATGTTCATGCTAACATACTGAACAGCAGAATATCACTTTTATCTCTGAATGACCCAACAGTATATTTAGCAATGTTGGGACTCCGTAAATTTTTGCTTTTCGAGTGGATTTCAGTCTTTACATCAACATTCACAATTTAAGTGACATTATGTGAGGCTTTGATTAGTTTTCAGGTTTGTTTTAAATTTTAAATTCTTTAAAAGCTCTGTGACGCAGCTTTATGGACATTTTCAGTGTATGATTGTATGAGCGTACAAATACCAAACTCCTCTTGCTAATGAAGTTAATGTATGGTCGAACGATTTTGTCACATTTTGTAAGAAGACTATTTTTAAGATAACAAATGAACTTTCACGCTGATCTAATTTTGTGTTAATGGATGCATAATGGAATTAATGTTACACTACTGTAGGCCATGATGAATGCGTCTTACCCATATCCAAAGTAGTATTCGTAGGACCCGGCTATCTTCAGGTCCAGAGAGCAGAACTTATCAGAGTCATCCTCCCTTCCTGTTGGGTTGTTCCATGTCAAAACACGGAATTTTTTTCGTTGAAACGGCTGTCCTTCAAGTGGATAGTTGGTATGCACCATAACCTTCTTCCCCTGAAGGCTGGGACCCAGGCGGAACTGGAGCTCAAAACCTGAGGAGACACAGATGTTTTGACTGTTTTATTATAACACAGTGTACCATTCTGGTCCCACAACATTCCACTTTGTTTTCATTCTACTGTGAAATTGACTTTACCTAACTTTAACATGAATTTATTTGGTCACACACTAAATCAATTTATTTTATTCAACTTAAAATAAAGTTATTATGAGCCTGGACATTTTCTTACTCCCTCATGCATACTTTTAGTTGACTGCTCTGAGACTCAAAAACCTCCAAAACGAATTCAAAGTGAGAATAGCCAAAAAAATTCAGACTTCCGGATTCCTGCAGTGCCTGGACCATGACAGGTATGTCTATATATACAACCAGCACTCATCCATATCAGGTTCAGAGTGCTGCAAATGTCATATGGTACACTTCTCCCTCCTACACAACCAGCCAGTGCTCTGTCAGTCACTGTTTAACAAGAAAGAAGAATCTGATTTGTTTAATGTTTGATCTGGGCCCCAAACACATTAGAGACTCATTATCCAGCAACATAGTTAATCTGGATGGCATTGCCTTGGCCTCCAGCACCACTGTCAGAAACCTGGGTGTTATCTTTGACCAGGAGCTGTCTTTTAAATCACATGTTAAACAGATTTCAAGGACCACCTTCTTTCACCTCCGTAACATTGCTAAAATCCAGCACATCCTGTCTCAACAAGATGCAGAAAAACTAGTTCATGCGTTTGTTACTTCCAGGCTGGACTACTGTAATTCTTTATTTTCAGGTTGCCCTAACAAAATTTTAAAAACTCTTCAGTTAATCCAAAATGCAGCAGCGCGTGTACTGACCAGAACTAATATCAGAGACCATATTTCCCCCATACTGGCTTCTCTGCACTGGCTCCCAGTTAAATTCAGAATAGAATTTAAAATCCTTGTTCTCACCTACAAAGCTATTCATGGTCAGTCACCATCTTATCTTGAACAGCTCATAGTACCCTATCGCCCATCCAGAACCTTACGCTCCCAGGATGTAGGGTTATTGGTGATCCCAAGAATTTCCAAAAGTAGAATGGGAGGCAGAGCTTTCAGCTATCAAGCTCCTCTCCTGTGGAACTATCTTCCAGTCTTGGTACGGGAGGCAGACACACTGTCTGATTTTAAGAGTAGGCTTAAAACCTTCCTTTTTGATAAAGCTTATAGTTAAGGCTGGCCTATCTAGCCCTTAGTTATGCTGCTATAGGCTTAGGTTGCTGGGGGAACACTCCATGATTCACTGAGCTTTCTTCTCTCCCCCCTCTGACTCCGACTCCTTCTCTGCTCCTGTAAATGTCCATATCCTTACACTAACTTTACTTCTTCCCCGGAGTCGTTGTGCTTTACCATCCTGCAGGTTTTTCTAGGTCGCGGTGGGAGGTGCTGCTGTGGTCCTGCCTGATGCCCCCTGGCCACATTAGGAAAGGAGATCCTGTGACTTGGATCCTGTGACTTGGATCCTAGGCTGGATTTCCAAGTGCAAATCGGGACCCACAGATCACAATGGCTTCTGGGTCAATAGACTACACCTGCTTCTGGACCCCTACACTTCACATATCCCTGGATTTACAGATTCTATATACTCTTGGACTCAGCAACACCCAGATCTTCCTATATGGAGTACAATGACTCCTGGACCAACAGAGTCCATCTGCGTCTGGATCACTAGACTTTCCATACATCCGGACTCATAGAATCCACGGACTGTGGGACTCATGGATGTTTTATGCATTCTAAATGAACTGTTGTTATCATGTTTTTGTGTTCTGTACAAGTGACATTTATTGCACGTCTGTCCGTCCTAGGAAGAAGGATCCCTCCTCTGTGGCTCTTCCTGAGGTTTCTTATTTTCCCTGTTTAGTGTTTTTTAAGTTTTTCCTCACCCGGTTCGAGGGTCTAAGGGCAGAGGATGTCACATCTGTACAGTTTGTCAAAGCCCAGTGAGATAATGTGTAAATTGTGATTTTGTGCTATACAAATAAAATTTGATTTGATTTGATTTGATTTGATCTTGCCATCATTGATTTTACCACAAAAACAGAATTATCTAAATCCAAGAATAAATGCTTATTCTTATTCAGATAGTTATTCTGTATATCTACGGAATAACTGGATGAGAGATTTGCCTTAACATCCTTCAATTAGTTGTTTCCACAACCAATATGTGTTGTGCAATTCAGTTTTACACATTAAATCATATATTCCACGCAGCCACAGTTAAAAGACTTGAGATTTATATTTAATATATATTTAATATATTTCATTCATATATTACATATCTCATTCATGAAATGATGAATGATATATGTAATATATGTGATTTTTAAAAGCTAATGAATTCAGACAAAAAATATCTAAGACAGCAGCAGCAATCCAATTAAATATCTGATAATACTCTGTTTAACAAAAGATGACTCCCTAAAACATTTAGTCACTTGCTGCAGTAGAACACTAAAAACGGATTTACCTTGTTCGAGTCTGAACAAGGTCCTTTGTAGATTCTCTTTATCATTGAGCATGAGGACACGGATCTGCTTCAGGTGTTGAGGCAACATATTACGAAAATCTCTTCAAAGTTGGACAATCCTTGGCCTCCTGCAAAGGGGAAAAAATACAGGTTACTAACTAGTTTATTTACCACAAAACACTTATCAAGTGATAAAAATGATTTGTTTAATTTCAAAACAGAATTAAATCCCTTAACCATTAGGAGATACTTCCGATCAAATCAGAAAAATTCCACATTGCCACAAGATGTGGCATGCTAGCAACGACCATGTGCTTGTGCACACTGGCACTATCATCAGATGAACTCAGTTCGTGCTGGTCCAATTAAAGAAATCACAACTTCCAACAATGAAGAGTAAGTGACTAACTCTGTAGACTGTGAAATTCACATGAATCTTACCTGAATTTCAACTATCTACATGCTTTAAATATCATATTTTGAGAACTTGTTTGGAATAAAACTGGCGGATGATAAATAAAAAAATGATCAGAGAGGAATAATATTAAAACATGACTAAAGCAGGTCATAGTCATCTCCCCAGCGGACTATCCACAAATGTTTGACAAACTATGACAAGGACACCTCACTAAATCACTTTTCCATGCTTAAATCTTCGTGTTAAAAAATCTGAATAGTTATTAATATATTAAAAATAAAAAAAATCAGGCAAAACCTACCCAAACACATACAAAAATGAATTATTTTAGTGCTGTTTATTACACCTGATGGTGAAATCTGGCTGTAGATACAGTCAATGGAACATACAGACAATACAGGCACAGGTTGTAGAATGTCGAAGTAGAGCTTATTCTGTAGAAATATTTTCTTGAACACGGAAGCAGTTGAGTTGCCCAACTGACAACAGAACCACAGAGAAACGATGAACATACCACAAGTCTGTTCATGATTTTTGTCGGAGTGCAGTGAGTAAAAGCATCTGTATGTCAGCTATCAGAGATTTGATCCATGTGAAAAGATAGAAAACCAACATGAGAAAACCACTCCAAAGGGGCCACAACGTCTGTCACCAAACTAGAGACTCATCAGTCCCAAAAACATAAAATATACTTCAAACATAAAATCTACTGACCAAAATGATCAGCATTCTTGTTGACTAAGCAAATTTGACAATTATTTCTAACTGACATGAGACTTAAGAGGGATTAAGTGTTAAGAACTTTCAGGTAACTAGTTGATTGACAAATGTATTGGGCAAACTGTTGTTACAGAGCAGGAGGAAGTACATGCATATACAACCATTGTTAGTGATGGAAAGTAATCTAGAAAATTGGTACAGTATATTTACCAATATCTAATATTTTTTAATTTCATCTACTACTATTACTCCACTGTATTTCAGGGCTGCATTGCTCCAAATAATGTACTTTTAATATCGTCATCATAATGTTGCTTTGCAATTTTTAAAAAATGTCCAATAGTGCATATGAAGCTGAACTCTTCTCACCACAAAATTACAATGGTACTTGATCGCACATTGCACATTAACTGTAATGCAGTGACATTATTATGTATTATACATGTAAAAATATATATATGCAGGACTTTTGATTGATATGGAATATTTTACAGTGTGGTATTTCTACTTGTGATCATGAGTCAACATTCACCCCAAACTTTTTAGCCCCTTGGATTGTGGGACTAAACTTGCTTTACTTAAATATTTGTTTCCTTACAGTATGCAATCTGTCAGACTATGCTTGAATTGAATACTCAAAGTGTTTTTAGAAGACATTGCATTTGGAGTAATACAGAGTGACATATCTTCAAGCCACAAACTGCAAAACAACTAGACTCCACAGTCTGATACCAAAATTGCATGAAACTATTTGATGAATTAAAAAAAAAAACTGCATGTACAATATGTGTCCACTTATTGCCAAAGACCTCCTTGAGTTTGTTCACACTACTTACTTACGTAAACAGGATCAAACCTGGAGAACTTTGGGTTCAGTTCTGTGATAATGGAGCAGGTTATTGAACTTTGCTGAACCCACCCTCTGCGTCTGCGCTGTGCCTCTGTCCGACCACAACAAGGTCAGGAATCCAGCCCTTTAATGTCACACTATCTATTTATAAATCACTCTGCTATCGTTTGGTACATCAAGTCAATCTCGAAACAAAATTATAAAACTGATACCGATGAAAAATCCCATGATGATGACGCTCCATAGCAATTCGCTAAAATGATGCGGGAACCTTCAAATCTAACGTCCCGTTTGCTGTCGGTCTCCTAATCCCATTCAAACTAGCGGCACTCCATTTATCTTCGTTTACTAGCTTATCCTTATCCATCATAAAACACACCGAAAAACTTCAGTATAATTGCCTGATAGCGTTTAACAATTCGGCATACAAATAATTACCCAAAGTCGCCAAATTTTGACAAAGCAACATAGTTAAATCGTATTTCGTTGGATTCTTAATATAGCTGCCTCCGCCAGAATGCGCAGCAGTGGGCGGGGCCGTCAAATTGGAAATTAACTAAAGAAACTAATGCACAATGGCTCATGCAGACTCGAGGATGGGTGTTGTATTTTTTACAGTTTAGCATGTTACATACTATGCCATTACCTAATTATTGTAGCCATTACTCGCGGCAACATTATACGCGTTAAATAACAGAACTTTGAATATAATCAACCTCCCTTGTGTCAAAACAACTGCGATTTCCCCCCATCGTTAAGATGTAAAGCGCATCGTGAAAAGCATCACTGTAATAAGTTTCAGCTTCCAGCAATCTCGTAAACTAAAGTCAGCTAGCTAACACAGCCAAGGAGAGCGATTCAGCTTCAAACTTGACATGATAAAACGCTTACAAGCTTAATAATATTTGACACGGTCAAATATGCTCTCATGGTCAACCCCTCTCACCTGTCAATTGTGCTTTCGATCAGCCACAGCAACAGGAGAACAGTCGTGAGTGTGACGGACACCTCTGTTTTCCTGCATGAACAGTAACTGGCCTCAGGGGGTGTCGCCCAACACTCGGCTGTTTTACCGTAAAAACCGGAGTAGAACAGAACAAAGGAATCTACGGAGAGAATCTGCACTTTTCTATTCTGCCATTAGAGTTTTGTGATCATCCAGAATAAATGTTTAATAAAAGGTAAATGTTAACCTTTTTGCATCTGTCTTGATCGACAGAGGCCCACAGTTCTGATAATGGACATGTCCCCAATGTTTTGTTCGAGGAAGAATAGAAATAAAGATGTTTGCATAATGATTTTTCATGGTACCAACTATTTTCTTTTTATGTCGTTAATTTTGAAACTGTAATCAATTCACTTATGGATTGGTGATGTTTCCCATGCAAAGAGTTACAAAAGGACACTGTTACCAAAATCCTTGCAAAAGAGTCGTTGCACAATTTCTTTTGCGCAATTTCCACGCTTTACCTCAGCTGCGCAAAGGGCACGTAATATAAACACACACCCACACAGGAAGTTACGTAACATGGCTGCAGCACAGTCTCAGTGGTCGGCCATACAGTAGACGTATGATCCAGAATGACGTCAATAAAATGAATTCAAATGAAATTTAAAATAAACACTCAGATTTTAATCATTGCATTCAAATGATTTTAAGTTCATGATGGAATTTTCATGTTTGAGCATCTACACTTTTGTTTGTATTGAGTCAACCTATTCATTTGATAATCATACAATATCATACAATACTAGTCAGTATTTCTAGATTAGCCACTGACCTGTCATATAACAATAACAACAGCATAGAATAAATCATATTCAGTGATTTGTCAATAAAAATTGCTTTTGTCATATGGAAAAGTATTACGGGAAAGCAAAGCAGAACCCCAACAAAAGACATTACTCAAAGTTAATAGTTTTTCAAGCATAATTTAATCTTTGTTTAATTAAGACACAATTCAGTTGCATATTTTTCACCTTTGCATACTATCAGGTACGAGATCTGGGGGATCCCATAATACAGAGACACACAGGGAGCTTTCGAAATCGGTAGTCGTTATAATGATGAAGGTCAAAACCAGGAATTCAAATTATGCAAATGTACAGATAAGGACAAGGCAAACTCAGTAATCAAAACACGGAATACAGATCAGACACAAGGAGACTTACAAGGAATAAATGCTGGAATGCTCGCTAGGTAGACAAGACAATCTGGCACAGGAGGAAGGGAACATGGGGGTTAAATACACGAGGAAGAGGTAGACAATTGGACACAGGTGAGACACATTAGGGAGAGGGAATAATCAGACACACCTGGAGGACAAGACTAGATAGGGAGTGGGGAATAGACACATAAGGATTTCAAAAGAAGAGGGGAATCACTGACTGACCCTAACAGACAGACACTTTACACTAGTGGACCCTGACACATACAGAAAAGTGTCACATTCAAACACATTCAAAAGACTCTAAAAAGTCATTTTGTGCATAATACTATTACAGTATTTGTTATCACCTGTATAAACAATCCCAATCTAGAGTAAAATCCTAAACTGTGAGTGTGTACTCATCCTCAATAAGCTAAGGCCCACTCAGTGGGAGAATGCATGTTTTACAGCCTCTGGTGAAGTAAAAACTGTTCCCACTTGCATTCTGTTAATTGTGTGTATACATTACAGAAATTCAGACAGGGAAATAAGGAAAAGTTGGAAATTACTGTCACAACTGCCCCATAAAATAAGTACAATGGAATTAATGTACTCAAAGATGTTGAAAGATATTAAAAAACTGTAGTCTGGGGCTCTCCAGAGACATTGCGCAAACCTAAATAATGAGATACTCAAAATGCCGAAGGGCTTTTTATATGGTTTGCTACTTGTAAATTGCAAGAAAAAGTTAACATATATTAGAGTTTGTATCTTACTTTACACAGATACAAATGTTTCTTTCTTCCTTGTCTTGTCACCCTATTTAATTTCTATTAAAGCCAAATGGACAATTGTTAAATTGAATATGTTTGTCTTTTTACCACATGATGGTAGCAGTGGGCAATAAATGATATCAGGAGATAGCAACAGGGCCCAGGGACTAGTGATTTGTTTTAATCCACAAACTCAACCATGCTGGAAACTGTAGGTCCCCTCACTGTAAAGACTCGTCCTCTTAGAAGTACACTCAAATTTCATCACGTTTCACTAATTCAATACGATGTTATAATGTTTGCATTTACAAACAAGCGATGCTACTGAGTAAACACAACATATGGAATACACTAAAAAACTCATTGTTCATCAAAGGTGTGTTTAAAACTACACACCCATCAAATTCACCGCTCAGGTCATTAATGGTGCATAGATCAATAGATCAGCAATAAACATCTTTGCACAATGAAACAATGGCATTCTCAAATTTTTAAATCATTTTCCCATCTCAGGGTGATAGTTTACACTTCATTCTTCATTCCGAGCCATATCACTGATTACAAGTTGTTCAATATTTCAAGATCATTTTCCAATGTATTATTCTCAGTATACAAGAAAGTACAGCGCCACAAACCTTCATCATAAAAATTTTGGTTAGAGCTCCTGTTTTTAGTTCACCTGTGTGTATGACGTACGTGTATTGTCATGCACAGTAATATCATTGATGAAGTGTGCAATATTGGACGTTACTTCAGTCTTCAGTGGGGGTCTTCTGGGAATGTCTGGCTGAGAACCCTGTCAAAATGGTTTTCAACTCCCACCTCTGGCTGGGCCTCAACCACATCCAGGAGGACATGGAATGAGAGTGGGCCATGTTCCGTGCCATCTTTGCCGAGGGGAGTGTTCCGAGTTGTGGTAGCAAGGATGCTTGTGCTAGTCATGTTGGTAACCCCAGAACCTGCTGGTGGACACCAGAGATGAAAGGGCTGTCAAGCTGAAGAAGGAGACTGTGACAGAGGCGTTGTCACAAGCGTTTTAGTTGTCGGTTTGTTCTAGGTTGAGCTGAAATCGATCTGTAGGAGAGGAAAGAACCAGAAGACTCGGACCAGTCAGTTGCAAGCTGAACGGTTTATTGCCAAGTGCACAAGGGGAAACAGGTCTACAGTCAGCGGGCTGAGAGCAGAGTGTTCCGTCGAGTGTTTGGAGCCGGGGTGTATTTAGGTGTGATAATGAATGAGCGTCTATGTGTGATGCGTGTGAGTGTGCATGTGACATCAAACAGAATAGAGTAGGTAAGTGTAAGAGTAAGTGTGTTATGGAACTCTCATGATTTGTGAGACTACTTATTTATGGGCAGATAACCGCCCTTGTGTATAATCAGCATCCAGGATAGGGAGGCTGGCGTCTCGAGGTCAGCTCCTTCAGTTTCTCAGGTGGTATGTTGATAACAGTAACTACTGCAAGCGTGTGAATCTCCAAAGTTGAGCAAACGGTCACAACAGCATGAGAGGTTATACAAGGGTTACATGATTTGGGTACAAAACATCATCTGAGGATACAATAATGCAAAAGGTTATATGACGATACATAGGGATAGTATAAAATAGAAATTTCCATCACAAGACCTCCAGGACATTTCTGGCTTGGGGGACTGCCAGCAGATAGCTACCGCAGGCCAAGTGATCTGTGGCTTGGGCGGTCGCAGAGGCAAATACCAGGGTGTGGGTGGTGTTTGGTGAGGCAATGGAACAAGACTTCCAATTGGCGCCGAGGAAATTTTGGAAAACTGTCCGGCGGCTCAGGAGGGGAAAGTGGAACCCTGTCCACATGGTCTTCAGTGTGGGAGGGGAGATGCTGACCTCAGCTGAATGTATAGTTTGGTGTTGGAAGGAATACTTCAATCATCACTCGTATTCCATGGAGGAGGCAGAGCCAGAGGACTAAGAAGTGGGCTCTCTCCTCACTTGACGTCGAGGTCACTGTGAAACAATTCAACAGTGCCAGTGCCTCAGGGGTGGATGAGATTCACCGAGAGTTTTTCAAGGCTCTGGATGTTGTAGGGCTGTCCTGTCCGAATATGCATATGCATATGTTGGAGCTAGAGCTTGGTTTGCATTGCTGGCATTGCTCCCAGTTTGGGATAATCTCCACCAAAGCTACCCTTTGTCACCGGTTCAGCTCATTGTTTTTAAGGACAGAATTTCCAGGTGCAGCCAAATGGCCAAGGGAGTCACGTTTGGTGGCCTCCGGATTCCGGATACACGTAGTTGAACAAAAGTGCTCAAGATGTGGAGGAAGTGTAGACTTTCAGATTTAATCTGAGGTGTATCACAAGAGCATTTGATGAATCATTTATGAATTATGGCCAGTCCCCTATGTTCAGAACTAACATAATTATAAATATAAGGATTATTTTTAATACTTTGAGGAAAATTCTCTACAGCCTGAAGTCTGGAAAACATGGATATCATATTATATTATTTAGCTTATTCATTCAATTATAATCATTGGATAAGACATACACATGCACATGGTCCATGATGAAATAATGAAAGCCCCCTACCCTGGAAAATATCCTATCAGCATGTCATTCATCAGGTTGTAAAAGTGCTACAACTGTACCTCGTGAGTTGTGCTACAAGTTAAACACACACACAATCCGTATACACACACTCACGTGCAAAGAAGGACGTTAGAACAGTGGAAATGACACTGCCCACATGTATAACTTACTCATACTTGGACATTATTCAGCAGAGTTAAGGCTGTTTTTCCTTCTGCTGCAGCAGAGTGTGAGTACAAGGTCCTTATCACTTGGCTTTAATGGTCTTCCTTCTGGAATTGTTTTCAAGAAATGTACCTTACTGTGTTAGTTTTTACTGGATTGTGGCTAAGGGTTTACTAGCAAAGTCAAGGTAAAATTTAATTACAAAGGAGTCATTAGAAAAGTATATCAGACAGAATGATTAAACGGAATGAAACTGGTTATTTATGTTGACATGTGTTCTTCAGATACTTCTCTTTCTCTTTAATATGTTGTGTCAGAAAATCACTGAGGCCTGAGTCAGTCTGTTTCTCCAAAATTATAGATAGCCTCTTTTTATGTTCTCCATTTCCTTTACAAGTTTAAAACAAGTATAAATATAAGGGCCATACGTTAGTTAAAAGTTGTATTAACAAATAGGACAGTGTTTTGGCATTACTTAAAGGCTTTTGTAAAAAGATACATTTTAAGAAGCGACTTAAAAGCTATCACAGAGTCTGCAGCCTATATTTTGGAGCTAAATAATGAAGTGCTCTAAACCAATAAAATCTTAATCAATCAATTCTAAAGCTCACTGTTAGCCAGTGAAGAGAGGGTTAAAGAAGGTATATAAGATGATTTACATTTTGAACCAGCTGAAGACATAAAATTGCTTTTTGATTCAACTCAGAATATAAGCTTATTGGGTAACAATGATCCAACTGAGAGGAGATGAAACCATGTTATAATAACATTAAGATATAAATCGAATGTTTTCTTTATTTTAAAGTTGCCACAGCTCAGTGTGTTTTTCTTACTTTATGCTAAACAAAATTGAAATTTCAACAGACTGGTGGCTGCTAAATATGTTATAAGTCCGGTTAGGTATTGAAAATTGATAAATTTGAGTCCAGCTTTTATGGTCCACATTTTTATTGCATTTATTACATTTTTTTCCCCAGAATGTTAATTAGCAGGTGACTGTTTATGAGTTAACTACATTGTTAGAGTCTTGATACTGTCATGAATACAACAATCATTCCTCGAGTTCTTGTGACTATGCGTCTTTGCTTTCTATTAGAAAAAATAGCTGGTGTTGTTTTGCTTCAACTGTGGGGTCATCGTTGTGTATAGCCTTGAGTCCAAAACTAATTTCCATATGGGGACGATATGGTTTTTCGTTCTGTGTCCGTAACTAAAGCTCTCCTCAAAATGGGCAGAAATTAAACTGGAAGTAGGTAGTGCTTTAGCCAGACCTTGTTCATTAAATACTGACACTGATATGGGTTGATGCTCATATTGGGTTAAATGTTTTTGACAACAGAAAACTATTAAAACATCACCTTGAGTGCATCTAACACACTCTCACAACCTTCACTCCAACACTGATTTGTAAACTGTTCTACTGTAGAAGATTTTCTTCAAAACATGCACACATTTAACCTATGAGAATGTTCTCGTCAGCTGGTCTGTGCCCTCTGCTGGGACTGAAACACAATGTCCTTGTTGGTAGTTTCTTGGCCCCTTTGTAGCCCAGCCCACACTTTTTGTTGAACCTTCCATTTTCTGTAAGCCTAGATGTCAAACTCTGGTTGGAGACGGTTGGAACCTCTCCCTCCACTGTGCAGTAGATAAAACTCACAGAATTGGAGCTGAAAGAATTTTTCCTCTACAATATGGCATTGTCTTCAACTTGCTAGTCTTGGCAACATTTCAAAGGGTAAGAAAGCATGATGTAATTTGCCGATATTCAGACTTCTCTGTCTTTTGACCCAACTAATGTTACCTAAATCCAAATGCGTTGTATACTATATGGCATTTTTACTGTACTCTGCAAGTTTTGCTCTCCCATTTTTGCAATGTGATAAAACCGTTAACAGGTTGTTAAATATTCAAAGACAGTAAACTGCCCTTCTGATTTTTATTGGTTATGATGTTTTGCAGTGAAATTATGCACAGCACAAAAGTTTTTCCCTCGTTAAAATGATTACATCATAACCTTAGGTAGGATAATAACATTGTACATTTTTTCTCTTTTTTGTAACCTTGGTCTCTAGGAGAGACAATCATGCTATAAAAATTGAAATTTCAATAATTACAATTTTCATAAATAGGTTAGGGTAAGTCCTTTAAGTCCTTTTAAGTATTGAAAATTGATTGGCTTGAGTCCATCGTTTTATTGTATTAACTGGATGAATGTTAGCATGTGACTGTATTTTACAGTTACCCTCATTGTTATAATTAATACAGATTCATAAAGAGAAAATCAATTTCCTTTTCTAAGTCCTTGTGATTATAAGTCTGTGCTTTCTGATTGAGTTTTCCTTGAGAGAAAGAGATAGACAACTGAGCCATAGACTTATGCAACAACTAATAAGTTCACATAAGAGAAAAATACATAACTGTTTCTGTTTAATTTACTGTGGGAGTTAATATGTTCCAAGCTCATTGCTTTTATTTATCTTTATTATTTTTCTTCTTTTCGTTTTTTTTTCAATTTTTTTTCTCCACTATTTTTTGTCCAAATTGTTTTAGTTTCATTTGCACAGTACCTAAAAGTGGACAGAGGCAGATTCAAGTTTTAATCAATTTATGAATTTATTAATATAAAGGACAAGTTGGGTTTGATTAATACTTACGCAGCAGGTGCGGCAGCAGGCAGAACAGTCTGGTGATGAGTGGAGAGTGGTGATGATTTACCTGCTCAGTCTTTGTCATATCAGTTCATAATCATCTGCCCATTTCTCCACTCTTTTTTGGCTGACATACTGAAACACTTAAGTCATTGTTCTGGCTTCCCACTCTGCATTGCCTGTGTCATTACAATGCTGTTCCTATAGCTCTAAGCTCACAAGGCTGAACAACATTAAGGAACAACATGCATTTTAGTCACTTATCCCATATATTTGTGACATGGATTCCACTTGATATAATATTAATATGATTTAAGATATAAAATTTACAATATCAAGGACTCGGTTAAGATGCTATAATTATTCCATTGTTAAGGTACTGTAAACATATATCTACAGTACCAAATTAACTGTTTCGGATGGTTCCTCCTTGTTACTTTTGACCCACAATCTGGTATTTATTTAGTCTCTTCGTAAACATTATGAAAGACAAATTCATTTTTGTGGATTTACTCCAAAGTAATTTTTGATTATTTAACAAATTACCACAGTATGGTGTAAATACTTTGGAATAAATGTACATGAATTCATTTGTCTTTTGTAAGCTCAGAAAACAGTGCCTCTTTGGCAATTGTCTTGTCTGGTCTGAGGTAATATATCAACAACAGGAAAAAGGGTGTAGCAGGAAAAACACATTCTGTACAAACCCTTGTTTTATACCGTATTTACATTATCTTCACAGTTATCGAATCAGAAACACAAGGGTGTTTCACTGTGGGTATTTACTCCATGTTACTAGACATGTTACTAGCTCAAAATGCAATAACATTTTGAGCATAGTTATGGATGAAGAAAAGCAATTCATTTCAATGTTTTGATTTGCACTGTGCCGTTGCATTTTACAACCCTGTTGAGGTAAAATGGTCCAAGAGTCCAAAGTCACTCCAACTGAGATAGGCTCCAGCCCCCCCCGCGACCCCTAACGGGATAAGCGGTAGAAAATGAATGAATGAATGAATGAGTCCAAAGTCAATACTATTTTAAACTTTAAAAATAAATGTTTTATCGATGAATATAGATGGAGCTCTCCTTTAAATATATAGATCTTACATTCTTGTAGGCGCTTGGAAGTACCTTCCCTGCAAATTATCCACAAGCAAGTTTAATCAATTCAATCGCGATATCACAAAAAGTTGTGACACTCTGTATAACAAAATCAAAATCAACAAATGTCTTTTGCAAACAAATTGTGTTTTCTGACAACAGTTCTCTTCAATTATGTCCTCTTGACAATCATGTTTGATGTTTGAAGTGAATAACCTGGGCCCACTTTGGATTGTGAATGACTGAGAATGAGTCTTTCATTTCCAATCAAGATAAACTCACCTGTCACCAATGAACCTGGTTACCTGTGGAATGTTCCAATCAGACGCTTTTGGAACATTTCCCTGCTTTTTTGTCCCTTGTTGCCTTCTCTTCAACTTGTTTGAACTGTGTTGCTGTCACATTTACAAAAATCTGTTGCCTTTTAATTGTTCTCAATTGAATATATGACAAAAACAGTTCAGTAAATTATTTTCTTACATTTTTTGGGATCAGTTGTATTTCATCTCCAATTCACACCATGAATTACGTTACATTTAGATGGATTAACAGGGGATGTTTATTTCAGCTCTGGTATGGAAAGGAACATACTGCATACTGTATATGTAGACTAAAGGCATAAAATTAACTCATATGGGTTAAAGCATATAGCATTTTGTGTTTCAATATCTTGCAACACACTACCTGCGGTGGTCTTAACCCTGATTGAATCGCTATCAATCGCTATGTGTTCAGGCCAAACTGCTCTACCCACTGATCCATGGCCGCCCCGGTTTAGTTCCCTTGAGTTTAACAAGATACAAAAGCAGTGTACTACATACTGTAACAGTGTATTTTTGATAATATTTTTGATACTCCTTCCCAGAGGCTGCTCTACAGTGCATTCATTTTATAGGACACTGGACAACATGTGTTGCAATTACTAGCAGACATCTGCCAAGCTAGGTAACATTAGCTTGGATGCAGTTACATACAATATTTCTTAAAACAAAGACATGTGAGAGACAATCAATAAAAGCCCCAATGCCTGAACTGAAAAGACCTAGACTGCATTCAGATTCATAATGGCTGGTAGTGCTACTGAGCCAAAGCATTCTGTACTTACTGTGGTCATTTTTGTCACTTTCTTTTCAGTGATGTTATGTTTCTTTTAAGCCAAGTCATGTGACTTGGCTTAAAAAAAACCCTTTCTGTCCTGATACACACTTGGCATGAAAACCTCTTCAATTGTCTTGTTTGTCTCGACCATGCTCTCTTTTCATGCAAACCCTGATAATATTGGCTTCCCTCTGGTTTATGGTGGCGTTACTATGCATCTGTAAATAAATACATTTCCCTGCCTCTAATTCTAGTGGTGTACATCTGTAATTATGGACACAAAACAAAACTTTGCGTGAACAAAGTGCATTCATGGGTTACGTCCTGTTTCCAAGGGCACTACAATGAATGTATTCGGTGGCAACACAGCTTTAGTTTCATGTGTGTTATCCGGATTCAAAGAAATTTCTTCCCCCAGCCCACCCATTTAGATGTTTAGTCTATTGTTTTCTGTAGACCCTGTATGTTTCCTGGTTAGAAACAGGGGTCAGAGAGAATTCTATACCTTTGTTGTTAAGCGCACACTGAATAAAACGCATCTGAACCAGACATAAAATTGGACATGAGAGCAATACTTACTAGGCTAGCAAAGCCATTTGTCAGAGTTTGTAGATAAATCAAGAAATCATGTTGTCATGTTAAAATAATGCATCTTTTTTTTTTTTTTTTTTTATTATCATTTTAGATTTTGCAGACACATTGTTGCAGCTGATACTTTGCACATGAAGATGTCTCCAGTGAGCCTGTTTTGTCTTCTCTTTATTGCCATCTTGGAGTGCCACTGGGTTCCAGTGGACTGCTATGGAAATGGAAAGGTCACCAAAGTCTGTGGCAGCATGGAACCCCTTCATGTTGGCAAGGGTCAGGTTACTACCAGCCCCTACCGCCTTGAAACCAACACCACCATGTTCAGTCCCCGAGATCGGATCAAAGGTAACTGATGATTGTGACACGTGACATTGCTAATATCATTGAAATCCAGTGCTGTTAACCCCTCCTGTGAAAATATAATATCCAATTTTAACCAAAACAAAGTCAGTTGGCATTATCAGTTGTGCTTGTACGACTGGAAATAAACCGCAGCATAATTAAACATGTCAAACATGTTGTGTACATCAACACAACTTTTTTGTACTTTGCTTTTTGAAACTCCCCTGTCCAGTCATCCTTTCTGGAACATCAGATTTTGAGGGTTTCCTACTTCAGGCCAGAGATGCAGTCCATCAGGGCTCAGAATCCACGATTGGCACCTTTACACTGACCAGTCCAGACACGACGCAGCTGCTCACCTGTAGTAAGCAGCAGGTGAACATCTACACACATGCACACAAAGACATGAGTTAGTAGCAGTGATTGAATACTGTGAAGTTTAAAAACAAAAACTTGGAAGGACGAATAAGTAACAGTACCACACACTGGTTTATTAATACATATGAACAGAAAGATATGTGAAATGTTTGCCTGTCTGTCTGTCTGTCTAGGCTTCAGCAGTGAGTCAAACAAGTGCTGTCAAAAAGAAGGAGATCATTGTCATCTGGAATGCTCCTGCAGATGCTCCCAGTTATGTTCAGTTTTTGTGAGTTGATTTCTCTTTAGATGCCACTTTGTGGCACTGTGCATCGTGGCTGTGCAAACATCTCCATTTGAAAGGGTTGTGTATGATTGTATCTCAATGAGGATAGATGGGAGACACTGTACTGGGCCTAGGCAATGTGGCTGAGAAGTGTGTCACGACAGTGAATTTTCATATCGGTCGATATTTTGCTCAATGACCTGCCACATTTTTATAATCTTTTTAAAGAACAGGTGTCAAAAGATTTGATTTAACGTTTTTAATAGTATTTTCGAAATAATTTTTGATGTATGGAACAATTTCACAGTGGTGATTTTACAAACCAGCCCAGAAGATTGAAATAGGAATGAAATATTATAAAGACGTTTGTTAGTTGCCATAATTCCACAAACTGGTCGTTTTTTTTCAATATTCAACTTGGTTTGGGGCATATTTTTCTCCTTTTTCTTGTGGCTCTTATAGCTTTGTTTATGTTTGTTGCCATGCTTGTAAGTGTAAAAGCACGCAACATTTGGTTGATGACGCTTCCCAATGTCTGCTTGCCCTCACTGGCTATTGCTAGTATTCTGTCGGAGGGAACCTGACATATATGACTTTTACGATTCCATACAATTTTTACAGACCAGGAGGGCTCTGATTCAATTTAGAGCTGCAAAAAAATCATATTGATATCACACGCTCGAGGATTATTTGGACTAAAGCTCAGTTGTGACAAGCCACAGATCATGCCTAAAATCATTAAATGTGTAGCCAGCCCAAGGTGATAAAATAGATTTGTTGTATTACTATTTTCTTTTTAACAGTTTACACACAACGTTATGATTTGTTTCCAAGTTAAGGAAACCATTCCAACTTTTTTACCTGTTCTTTTTAACTCAGTGACCTCTCTGTTTGCACTGATTTTGTCACTGTAAGTACTTCTGTTGTTGTCGGTTAAATGATGATGGTGCAACTAAACTGTGTACCTCGCAAGTGAAATTTGTGGGATATGATTGTTTGTTTTTGCCAGCATCTACAGATATGATAGGCTGTGTAACTGAGATGAGGAGGGAGTCAGCATGGGATGTGTCTGTTAATTGATTGTGTATGGTTGTAGTACGCTTCACTATGAAGGCATATGATATTATTATCCTATGTATTTTTTTTTTGCTATCCCTGAAGTGTCTATCATTGATACGTATTACAGCAATTTTATCCACCAGCATAGCATTCAGGGCTTTTTTTTCTAGGCCAATTTAAGGCATAAATTGTCTTTTTTTTCAAATTTCAAGTTGCTGTATATATTTATTTGATAATGCTCAATTTTGGGTTTTTTTGCAATTTCTGACATCCAACATGGCCGCCACCACAGGCACATTTTTTCGGTGTGTGCTTATTTCATATGTCCTTGCCCTTTTGAGTAATTTCAGGCAAAATAGAAAAAAACAAAGAAAAAGGATATAGGTCATGTCAGCGATTTTATATTTTTTTTTTTCCCAAGATTTTGCTCAAAATTCCCATATTAAAATTGGGGGGAGTTGGAGGGCAAATGAGAATCCTGGAGATACATGACGTAGTCCCTGTGTCAACTGAGTTGAATAGTGATGTTACAGTTCATCTGTGTCTATGGCTACATTTTCCAGAGTGACCGTAGTTGCTGCCTACGATATATTTTGGGTGAAGATACCTGGACCAATTATCAATCAATATGATGTTACGTCCTTCCAAACTCAGTCCAGCACTACCCCTGCTCCAGTACCATCGACGACACCTTCCATCCTACCCGGGCCTGTGAGTGTTTGATCCAAATGTACAAACTTCCCTGCACCAGGATGTCTGAGAGTGCTGAGGGCTGTCCAGACCCTCATTTTATTCAGTCCAACAGGGCCCTCAGGCAGACCACCAGCAGACTTCCAGAGAGTCAGTTTGTGGGTCATTCCAAAATTTGAGGATAATTTGTGTTGTTATTTTTTAATTCACGCTTTGTTTTAAATTTTCCATTATTTATTTAAGAAAACAGAGAGTAAAATGTCAAATAATTTGATTCATCCAACTAAAGCGTCCAAGGAACAATTTTCATTGATTGAGATTTATTTATTTTAAGATTTATTGAGATTATTTATTGTGTGATATGGTTGGTGCAACTCTGTTACTAATACTCAGGAACCTAAAAAAGTATATTTTCAAAAGTTACAGTCATATTAAATACTCTTGCAACTTTTGAAATCTATCTTGCCCAACTTTTAGTATATTCTGGATTTATTCTCAAATACCTGCTCAAACACATTATACATTTGGTCATTCATACTATGAAAAGGACAGTAGGTAAAACCTGTGAGCATTGAGGAAGTCATTTAAGATTATTTAGATAAAAGTTATATGGTAATAATGTTTAAGTTAAATTGACAGGGTTAAAGAATATTTTCAATTAATGTTACTACTACGGTTACTGTAGCGAAACCCTTTTACTGTAATTACACTAACAGAAAAAAAGACATGAAAAAGAAATATGACTTTAATATTAATATATCTTATGCTGATAATATTACCAACTATTTTGCATTGGTTTAAGTGACCCACTCAATCAAGGATGAAATGATTGAAAAAACAAACACAAAACACAAAAGGGATGACTTCCCTTTGGTCTACCCATGATGTTAGCAAAAGGCTGGATGATGTCACTTCCTGTGTCTGTGTCTGTGCTCAGCATTTTTTCTCTTCCAAAGCTTGGCTAAATAGATTTCAGTAACAGGGTTAGTGTTTGGGAGACAACAGTACATACTTACTATCACCTAAAACATATTAACGATTCAAAAAATGTTTTAACAATTACAAAACACATATATCAACAAAATCATCCCCAAAATGATATAAAACTTATTCTTATTATTATATTTAATATGCAAATTGGATATCAATGATAATCAATAAAGTGGGACAAGTGAAGTTGAGAGTATTTTGGTATTTTACATATTTTGGAACTACTTTTGTTCCCCTGCAATCATATTTACACTTTGTCTCAGGACACATATGATTCACACAACAACTTCATGTTTTAGAATTTTGTGTATAAAATTTTAATTTAATGGGTGGGACAGAAAATGTCCTCCAATTCTGCAGTTTCTCTTGTCTAGAATATGTAGAAATATATAATATACAGCGGAAAAAAAAGATTTCATTATTGTGTTTTTTAGGTCTCTGTATCAGATGCTTATATATCCTTGAAGTCTTGCAGTGAACATACCATATTGCGTACAATGAAAGTCTGCTTCCAGATAAACGTGGTTCTGATTCTGGCTCTGATTCTGGAATTGCAGAAACTTGCTGCTTTCTGGCAAATTGGCCCGTATTCAAATCAGTTCAACAGAACCAAAGTGCCACCCTCTAGAATATGACAGCCCACTGAGAAGAGGTCAACTATTGTTTTGTTCCGGCTGATAACCAACTTTTCAGGCTCCAAAACCAATTTATTTTTGTTCTGAACTTACCGGTCGGTTCAAAATTACACTCCAGTTCCAAAACTGGCATGGAACATTGTCATTCTTAAAGGCCTGCTATGTGAGGGCTAAGACATCAATACGCTATCTTAACATGCAGTAATTAACATATTTTAATCTGAAATGAGTGTAACATATTAAACTTTATAACTTGCCCTTTATTTTCATCCTTCAGTTTACCTCTGAGGAATGTGGCCAATCAAAATCCTGCATACTAGATCCTCCAGGCTGTGATCCAAAAGATCCACACTGCTTCTTCCTTTCTATGACTACTGCAGAAGGAGGCAAAACGGTTTGACTTTTAAGTTTCATTTAGTGATACACTTAAATAGGGATGTAACGATGCATAGTAAGACAGTTAAAAATCGATGTAATTAATCCATTTTTCCAATTCTAATTTTAGATCTACATTTTAAATAGAAGAGGATGCTTCAAGTTTCCTTTTTACAAAGATGAGGAAATGTGAATTTATTTCCAGAGTTTATACTCTACCTACCTCAAAAAGAAAGAGAGTTTTTAATTTGATAGAGATGAGCATGATTTTTTTACTTTTACTATTTTTTAGTTTTGCCTGAGAATTTATAAAAGAAAACCTTCTCAGTCATTATTTGTCTTTATTCTCATTTTGTTATGAATAATTACATCATGAGGCCAGAATTGTGTATCATATTGCAGCATGAGTTGAGTGTATCATTACATCCTTACAGTTAAGGTCTGGTACTTACTTGATGTTATGTGATGTGATGTGACATGATGTGACTCACACCTTTTATTGAATGGATTTTGAATGATGAAAGATGAAGTCATACTTTGTTTCTTTTTGGTTTAGCTAAAGTTTTTTTCAGTAACTTTCCAATTGTCGTATCAGGCATGTTTTCTCATTTCTCATTAAGACAGTTAAAACAAATGAGAAAAATTGATATCAAATCAATAAATTACATTCAGAGTTCATCCAAGAAAATGAAGACTAACAATCTGAAATTATTTGAATGACGATACATATATTCAACAAGGCTGAGAAACGGTTTTGGAACTTCTCTCACTTTCCTCTGCAGTCTGTAGTGTTTGAGTTGAGTGGCCCAGCAGACGGATACCTTTCCTTTGCACTGTCCTGGGACACGTGGATGGTAAGCTAATCTCTCAGTTTATCACAGCATTCTGCATCAGGTATGGACCAGGCTGAACAGTGCAGATTGAAGAAAAACAAATTTGACTAAGAATCATATTCTTTCTCCTATCATCCATTTTGTATATTCAGTATGTCCCACTAAAAGTTTTATGCCATCAAATTATTGTTAATATTAGACAATTAAATCAAATAAAAATAAAATGCAGTTTTAGATGATGGCTTCATTCAAGGAAGGAAGCAATGCATCCAACCCTATCCAGGAGAAACAGTGATTTCCCGCTTTCGCAATGAATTAACAATATTTGATTGATAATTGGGTTCGATTTCACCAGTGGCACTCAGGCAATTACTGCCAGACTTAAGCATTGGTTAAATACTGTAAAAATTGACAATCTGAAGTGAGCCAAAGGTGTCAGGGTCCGCTAGTATCAAGTGTCTGTTTGTTAGGGTCATTTAGTGTTTCCCCTCTTATTTTGAAATCCTGTCGTGTCTATTCCCCATCTCCTGTCTAGTCTTGTCCCTCAGGTGTGTGTGATTACTCCTTCTCCCTAATGTGTCTCACCTGTGTCTAATTGCCTGCCTCTCCCTTGTGTATTTAACCGCCGTGTTCTCTTCCTCCTGTGCCAGATTGTCTTGTCTTCTTAGTGAGCGGTCCAGTGAACCTTCCTTGTTTGATCATTGTTCCTTGTTTCCTTTACTGAGTTTGCCTAATCCTTGTCTGTACCTTTGTCTAGTTTTTAATTCCCTGTTTGACCTTGTTAAGTAAAGCGACCATTGATTTAGAAAGCCCCCTGTGTAACTCTGTATTATTGGATCCTCTGTACCCCGAACCTGATAAAAAAGGTTTCCAAAAGCATAATATGTAAAACAAAGTCATTTAAATCTATCAGTCTGAATGTTACAAAGCCAATTCTAAAGCGCTACGATGAGAGACAGTAAATAGAGAAAACGTGGAACTGTGGTGAACATTCCCAAGAGTGGTCGGCTAACCAAAATCCTGTTGAAATAGCATTTCAACGATCCATCCAGGAGGTCATAAAAGAACTCAAAAGAACTTCTAAAGACCTCTCATTAGCTTCAGTCAAGGTCAATGTTCATGATCCCACAATAAGAAAGACGCTGGAAAATCATGGCATCATGGGAGAGTTACAGGGTGCAAACCACAGCTAAACAAATAGAACACAGGCTAGTCTCATATTTGCAAAAAAACAAATAGATAAATAAGAACAATTAAATAAACATCTTGATGAACCCAAAGACTTTTGGATTGAAATTCTGTGGGCTAATGACTCAAAAGTGCAACATTTTGGAAGGTATGAGTCCAATTCCATCTGGTGTAGAGCTAACAAAGTATTCCACTATAACAACATAACAGAACAGTCAAATTTCAGGACCTGGACAAGTTGATATAATTGATGAAACCATAAATTCTGCTGTGGATTTGAAAATTCTGAAGGAGAATGTCTGCCTATCAATTTGTGAATCAGTCAAATTTATGCAGCAGGGCAATGGACTGTAGCACACAAGCAAGTCCACCTCTGAATCTCTCAAAATAAATAAAACTGAGGTTTGGGAGTGCCATTGTCAAAGTCCTGACTTGAATTTGATTTGGAAGCTGTGGCAAGACTTTAAACCGGCAGTTCATGTCGGAAAACATTCCAGTGTGGCTGAATTAAAACAATTATTGTAAGAAAAGTGGGCTAAACTTCAGATATTTTATATGAATGATATAGGATATAGGTTTGAATAAATGTTTACTTTAAAAATTGACTGAATTATACAGTTCACCGAGTGCCTGTGTTAAAACAAATTATCAAGTTTCTCCAAAATGTGAACCTTAAGATAAGCCTTTATGCTGATGATGTATTACTTTTCCTTCAAAGTGCACGAACTTCTCTTTCAGAGACAATAACACTCATAAATAAATTCTCGATTATTTCAGACTACTCTATTAATTGGAAGAAATCAACTGTTCTAACTATAAACTTGGAATTTCAGAGTACATTAACTGCCCTGCTACAATCAGGGAACATTAATTACATGGATACCAATATCCCCGCCAGGCTGTCTGACCTGACATGGCTAAATCACATTCCCCTATTTACAACAATAGAGGATGATCTCACTCGATGGAGGAGTCTACCCATATCGCTTATGGGAAGAGTAGCAACAGTAAAAATGATGGTCTTGCCAGAAATTAATTATAATTTCTCAATGGTCCGAACCCAACCTCCCCTGGCTTGCTTCAAATCATTAGACTCTAGCATCTCCAAATTTCTATGGAAAACTAAACCACCACGTATAAATTTAAAAACTCTGCAAAAGACTAAAGATCGTTGTGGTTTGGAATTACCAAATTTTCATAACAATTACCTGGCTAATAGATAACAATATATCCTAAAATGGATCAAGCAGAGTCCATTAGACCAAGCATTGTTAGATATTGAACAAACATTGTGTAAAGAAATCCATATTCCGGATCTGCTACACCGTAGCTGCTTCAAGAGTATTAATATTTGTACCCACCTTACAGCCTGGTGGAGATTTCTTAAAACAAACCGGTCTTCACTCATCCCTTGCAGACTCATGCCTATCTGGAACAATCCTGACATCCTGCGTAACAAAAAATCTATAAACTCAACAACATGGTATGACAAAGGGATAAGACATCTAGAGCATATCCTCCAAGGTAATGACTTCATCCCATTAAATGAATTCATAGCACTATATCGTATCAACAAAAATAAATTCTTGGAATATCTTCAACTGAAATCTATAATTCAAACAAGGTTTAACCTTAGCCAATTGGATTTAGAGCTATCACCAGTAATAAAAGATTGTTTTTACAGCTTTCAACTCCAAAATTACTCACCAAGATTAATTCAGTACTGTCTAAAATAGATCTAACAGTCTCTCTTCCTACCTCCAAATGGGAGAAAGACTTATCCATCAGTCACGATTCTAATTTTTGGATACAAACTTGTTACAATACCTTCAGAATGACCCAAAATGCCAATTTACAACTCATAAAATACAAGGTTCTACAAACAACACACTATACAAGACAAAGGATGTTCAAAATGGGTCTCACACAAACAAACATCTGTCAAGTCTGCATGGGTGGCTCAGCAGATAGTTATCTGCATGCTCTTTGGCTTTGTACACCTCTCAGCAATTTTTGGCATTGGTGACCTCACCAATATTGATATGGAAAAAAAAAGAAGTCTTACAAGCTCCTTGCAGTTTTAAGCATCGCCAAGAAAACCATCCTCATGAACTGGAAATCAAAAGAGAGCCTAAGTACAACTCAATATAGGAACTTTTTTTAGACCACATCTCCATGGGGAGAATGTCTGCTTGTGCAATAAATCAGTCAACAGAATGTGAGCCGATCTGGTCCCCAATAATTAAATTCATGAATTAGTGTCGCCTGGGGGTTGAGCCAATGCCAACCTGGCCTCTGGGCTGGTGCGGGCGGGTTGTGGCCTGTGGGCTGCTGGTGCGTCTGATGGCCCCCTAGGGTGTGGGGGGCCCCGGGCCGTCTGTCCTGGGTGGGGTCGGCGGGGGGAAGCAGGTCCCTCGGGCCCAGCCCACGGCTGCAGAGCCTGGGCAAGTGGTGCCCCTGGCTACTGGGAGGGTGGTGGGGAGAAGGGTAGAGGGGGCGGGGGTTGGTGGGCCTCCAGGCTGGCCTCCTGGGTGTGGATGGGTCCTTGGCCCTAGGCCACTGGCTGTTGGCTTGTCATGCATGGTGTGTCTGGGTCCTCCATGCCCTTTGGTGTGGGGGTGGTGGGTCCTCCACTCTGGTCTTCGACCACTACCCCGGGCATTCCGGCTCAGCCCCTGGACCAGGTGGGTCTGGCTCTCTGTCGGGTGGGTTGGGGCAACGATGGGGGTGAGTGGTGGGGCCAGTCTGGTCCCCACAGGGGTGACCCGCGCCTCGCCCCTCTGACACCCCTGTCCCAACCTACCCCACCTCATGGAACACTAGGTCCTTGACGCCGGGATCAAACGTGGGGGCTGCACTATAGTTGCATGACCCTCAATTGTGTCCACAGCCTCTGAATTTTAATCACATTAGAGACAGTCTTGGAGTGTTTAGTAGGAAGCGTCTGGACTCCTTATCTTGTTTGAAGACTTTTTGCCTCTCATCCGAAAGGCTTCTTCAGTTCTGAGGGTCAGTGCGGGAAACCCAGGTATTTATTCCAGAGTGGGTGGCGGCGATCACCAAAAATGAGGACATCGTCTGCACCTGTGGAGGGCTTTTTGCCCGGCTGGGTGGGGTCTGCTCTCCCTGGGGTCCTGTCCCCAGCAGAGAAGGGGTGGAGGGGGCTTTATCTGGGGGTACCGGGCCTGGTCGTGATGGTGGGTTTCGGCCCACCCTGTTTTGTTTTTTTTTCGGGGGTGGGGGTCTCGACGGACTTGTTATTGTAGTTGTTATTCTGGATGTTTTTGTTGTGTGTTCTCTGTGTCCCCCAATTCCTCTGTCTTCCCTAACCTGTCTCTTCTCTTTCTATCCACACTTTTGCCTCACGCAATCCAGTAGCCATGCCAATAAAGTTAAACACAGATCTCAACAGGAGGAGTATATCAGTCTCGTCCTTTGTAGAGCAAATCTGTTGCAGCACAACAAGGCATCCAGAATCTCCAAAATGCATGCCTCAGCTGCTGAACAGGACAGGTTAAAAAAAATATAATAATAAAAAAAATGGACTTATCATATTGAAATTGAAATTTGTGTTTACTCAGTGTCTCTGTCAAATATTAGTATTAGTTGGATTATCTGAAACATTTAAATGTGACAAAAAAAAAGCAAAAATAGAAAAAAAATCAGGACTGGACTGTGGTAAATACCTCGATTAACTAGAATATAACTTTATGTCCTCTATGCTCTATGTGTGTGTGTGCAGGGAAATGACGATGTGTATTTGTGTGTAAAAGATGGCAGTAAAGTATCAGTGAGCGCTGCCTTTGTCAATGGACGGACACATCCCAAGGACCAGTCACAGGTGATATACAGTATTTGTTATGTGATCGAAGTCTGTCCAATCTTTTATAAATTACCCACAACTCATACCTAAATTATTTAAAAAATGCACTACTTTGAGCCTAGTACAACATATGATCTACAAAATTACTTGTAACTAAAAGGAGACATGAACCCCCCTCCTAACCCCGGAGGGGAGAGGAGAGTTGGGTACCCGGAGTTATAAAAATTATAAAACAAATGCAGTGGAATATTACAATATTTTCCTCAAAAATGTAATAGAGTGGAAGTTTAAAGTAGTGGACAGTGAAAATATTCAAGTAAAGTTTTGATTAATCCTTATTTTTCTTTATACTATATTAAAATTCTATTTCTGAAAACACAAACAAAGATACAGTTTACTGGTAATATTTCAGTGTATTCTCATTAGCTTTCTTTCTAATAGATTGATACTGATCTAAGTGATTATCTGTGAGCTAATGTGCAAACTAGACTAGTACACGTTAGTCTTGCTTAGCATAAATGACCTAAACACATATGAAAACCGTGGCAATGACTCTGTGGTTTCCTTGAGGGTTTTGTCACCCACAGGATCATAAACGTAAGATATTTATTGAGCATGAAATGTTTACATCCAGCCATTCCGTAACTAAACAATCATTATTGCTGCCACAACACTGCACAGATCCTAAAAACTTTTGGAGTCTAGATCTTCTTTTTTCTCACACTAGTAGATATCCAGGAGATCTTGAACTCTTTGAGTCCAATCTACACCAAACGAAATGCAAATTTCAGGAGATCACACTTTCATGGTGAGACCCTGATGGTTCCTGCTGTGCTGCTTCCCTTGCTAGAGCTGTTATTTTTGTCAAAAATGTATGTTTTCAGCCAGATCCTGCAGATCCTTTGTGTCAGCACAATAGCGAAAAAGCTATTTGAGGCAAAATCTTCATTTGTTACTCACTCGGGAATATCTGGTTCTGATTAGATTTTATTAGATTACATTTTCATCACCTTTTGTGTGTTCATTAGGGAATTAGGGAATTAGGGATATACCTTTGCAGTCACATGTTAACCTTCAGAGACAGGCTTTTTATTTTAATCCAAACCATTGTATTTTCTTAAATGTAATTAAGCAGTTTATTTCTTAAACCTAGCCAAACTGAGGCAGGAAAGTGAAAATAACTTTTATTATTTTTTTATTTTTATTCATTTATTTATTTTCAATTGATAATATGTCAACATTAAAACAATGCATTTCACAGAGGAAACAAACCTCTGTCTCCCTGGATCAAAGTCTAGTACTTAAGCCATTCACCCAACACAACTTGCTAAATGGACTTTGTCACTTATTATATTATCAGCTGACTTCTGAAAGCGATAAAGTGCTATTTGGACAAAAGTTCTTTCACATCCTGCTAACTTATTATGACAACGAGGTCACTGAGTTTGTATTATTACTGCAGATCAAACCTGTGCTTATCATTCATAATACAACCTGCACTACAGTCCGGGACACTGCATAAGTTGTTCTATTCCTCCATGCTTCCAGCCTGAAGCCACAGACATGAGACATATCCATCTCCTCACAAACAAAGCTAACACATGTATTCGCATAACCTTCCATCTTTAAATTGTGTTAGATTTTAAGCCCTAGGCTACTGAATGTGCTGCTGTTGTTTGATCCTCCTGTGTGCTTGCAGTCTGGTCTCTCCTCAGTGTCATGGC
>KV751329.1:4217046-4241413 GCA_001698575.1 Mola mola | reverse complement strand
AGTGCGCTATGATCTGGACCAGGAGTACTTTCTGTTTCTAGCCAATGGACAAGCTCAGCATGGTGAGAGAATACATGCACACACACATGTCAAGGCAACCTAAAGTTCTAAAGTTCACTGCTCAGCTGTAAATGTTGAAATGGATGTCACTTATTTGTTGAACAGGATGTCATACAGGAAGTGTTGCACAATAGAAGTACGGCTCATTCACTGTTGTGTTGATGATTAATGGCTTCATTCTGGTCAATGTTTAACTGGCTGTAATTGAAAGGAAGTAAGACTAAATTCAGATTTTATTTAATCGTGGTGTTGCTTTATGCTATAAAAAGATAATGTCATCAAGACACAGCAGTTTGTATTTAACTGATAAACAACACTTGTGTGTCCTATTTAACACAAGTGACTGACTACAATGACTGTTAAACATAAAAATCTTGACTGACTTGGTCTGACTTGATTGCCACATGCATAGCATCAATCAGAGTGCTGACATGCAAATGAAACTGCCTTGAAAAATGTATTAAACACAATTTTTGCTTCTCTCCTCCAGGTAAAATACGCAAACATAGTCTTCAGCCATTAATCTCTATCAAGAAAAAACTTATCACTGGACCCCCTGAGGTCCTAAAAGGGTCCCGTGGTCCCATCCTCATGAAAATGCATGGTGAGTTCTTGCTTTTTCCATTTATGTTACTGAAAGTATCAAATTAACCCAAGCAAATGTCATCTAGGCCCCATAAGGTTAATTCATTGCTTGTTTCTATGAATTACAGTAGAGACAACACAAAGTATGTACATGCTGTCATAATCAAATTTCGAATCAGTAATTACCAACAATAATTACATTTCTTCCAGTCAATGATGTACACATAACTATAGTTGCATACCTTATTATAATTACTAGATATCCAGCTTGGTAAAATGGTCAGTAGGACATGCGATTGCATTTTCAATCAGTGGCCAATCTTTGCACCCTTCTAGGGCCACAGTAAAAACACAAGCTGTTTTATGTTGTTAAGATGCAAAATTGCACTTGGATTTCAAGTTGATTGACCAAGCTGATGCTCAGATTATGAAAAGTAATTAGTCATGAGGGAGCTCACATATTTGTTATATATATATATTATAGCAATTTAATAGAAAATAAATCAGAAATTTATTATGATGCATTAAATTGCAAAAGGTTGAAAACTTCAATGCAACTTTAAATAGCTAGATATTTAATATTTTACTGTGCACTGTTTTAAAGTGATGTAGTACTGTAGTTCAAACATCTAGGTTGCTAATTAATAATTTAAATCGAAGTAGGGCTTTACACATATTGGCCTCTTTATGTTTTATAACACAGACCCTCAGACAGTCCATTCAGACGAGGAGAGTAACTGCTTAATTCCCTCCTTAGGTGCACTGATGCTGGTTGCCTGGATGCTAACAGGAAGTATTGGTACCTTCATCGCCAGCTTCTACAAACCCGACTGGCCAAATCAAACTCTGCTTAGCCAGAAAGTCTGGTTCCAGGTAGATATCAAGCACATACATAACCATTCCAAAGCGGAGCATTGTAAACATTGTATATTTTAATGTTTGTTATGTTATGTTGTGTGTGTGTGTATGTGTAGTTTCATAGAGGACTAATGACGATAACAGTGGCTCTGACCATTGCAGCCTTTTGCCTACCATTTTTCTACAGGAAAGGTTGGAGCAAGGTACAGTAAACACACACACACACTGTATTGGCACCAACTGGACTCGTCAGAGCATCTCATCCCAGTGTGAAAAATGCTGCTCTGCAGATTCACAGATTTGCAGTTTATTTTCAGTATGGGTGATTAGTATGTGTGATTAGTATGTGAGTATGCCTTGAGTATAGCAATAGTTGATAATTGTATTCTTTGTATATTATTGTAATTGGCACCTGGCACTTGTGAATAAAACAAGATACTGCTATTATACCTGCTATTATATTCATATATCATCAGACAAACTTGAGTCAGTTACTGTGAATTTACTGAAAGACTCTAGTATTTGTGTGTGTGTGTGTGTGCAGCATGCAGGCGTCCATCCGTATCTTGGCTTATGTGTTCTGACACTATCTCTAATTCAACCAATAATGGCTGTGATGAGACCGGCACCTGACTCATCCAGGTAAACACAGAATACCTTCATGCACTGTAGAGTGTAACTAAAGAGTGTAATTGCTGTTCTTGCTCTTGTTCGTAATATTATGAATCTGTCATTCCTTGTTTGTTTGTTTAGCCTGTTGTTTTCCTTTTTGACTTGCTCTGTTGTACGGTTCTGTCATTTTTTTAAAGGTGTGCTGTCTTTGCCACGTCTCCTTCTAAAACGGGATTTTAATCTCAAAGGACTTCCTGGTAAAATGACTAATGATATTATGCTGTTTTTCTTTTTATAGGAGATTTATCTTTAACTGGGCCCACTGGGGAGTTGGGTATATAGCTGAGATTTTGGCAGGTTGGTTTCTAACCTTTTTTAATCGACCCTGCAGTTTTTAAATATGTATTAAACCCAACAAAAGAACTCAAAGCCGGTTTGACAGATTGTCTCAAGCTTTGAAAGGGGAACTGGTTTGGTCCTTTTTCAGAAAAGGTATTGCTTTATCAAAGTTACATGCTGTGTTCTCTGACTGCAGTGGCAGCCATGTTCCTTGGGATGCGTCAGTCATCACTTTTCCTCCCCCAACCGTGGACAACATATGTTCTGATTGTCTACGTGATATGGCTGGCCTCATTTAGGATCCTCTTCCTAATCCACAAGCATTTTCACTTCAACAGATGTATGAAAACTTCAATTTGGTTTATTTATTTATTTTTTAATTCAAAGTTTAGATTTTTGCTCTAATGAAATATGACAAGAAAATAATCCCTCATGAAATCGACAGCTCTGTTGAGCGATTCTTCATTTACCAGTGTGTTACTCTACCTTATTTTGTGTGACAAATAGCACTGGGATCAGATGATACAGAATGCATCCTGCCTTACCAAACAAGTCTGGGCTACTGGGTAGGTGTCAGCTGCTCCCTTGGTAATTTTGATAACTAATCATGCTTGCATTGTGCCTATATCAGTGCCCTGCTATTATGAAGCTGGAACACAACTGGAATAGAGCCGGCAGTAGTGTTTTGGGATTTGTTGCACCTCTGCCTTTACGGAAGTCTTGAGAGGCCAGGGAGTGAAAATACCTTGAAGCACATGGGAAAAAAGATGTGTCATCTATGAAAAAAGATGAAAAAAAAACTATTGAGATGTAAAACACAAAATACACTATGTCAACAAATTAAATTACAATGGCCATAAACCCACTTATCAATTGGCTTGAGTCCTTTTAAGTCCTATTAGAATTCTAATTTTCCATTAGTGTTATAAACCATTTCTAGTCAAAAAATGACATGACAATAATGTTACACAACTTTTGCTTACTCTGGAAAGAGTACCAAATATTTGTACTCAGGTGGAAGAACAGGTAAATGACTAAAATATTAGTCAATTACAAATAAAATTACTGGCATTAAAACAAAACTGAAGTAAAAGTAAAACTACTGTATTACTTTTTAACTATCAATGTTTGCTATATATCATGAGCTGGTATTCAGTCAAAAGAGAAACTGTTTCTCAAAATCTTGAGTTTACATTCCTCCCAACCAGGGCTGTCACAATATCAGATTGTCTCTACATGGTTATCATGGCCACACAAATTCCTGATAAAATATTATCACAATATGTACAACGATTTGAAAAAAACAAATAGCAGCAATCAAACCTATTTAACTTTGTTAACTGTGTGCTTTGCATCTGAAAGTGTGACAAATTACCCTTAAAATACAAGTGCAGAAAGACTTTTACCATATTTATGAAACACACACGCACACACAACTACACTCAATCACTATTGAAAGGCAACGAGATAAATTTAAGGTATGCTGACATGCTTGCTGGATTATTCACACCATATTATAAGTGCTTTCTCTACATAACATCAATTAGGCATTTTTTAATATCACAGTTATCATGAATATTGTGATATAGTGAGACCCTTTTTTCCCCATTTCCTGTTCTGAGTGTCCCGTTCATCACCTCCAAACCTGGCCCTACTGCACAGTTTGCTGTTTTTTGCCCGAATGTAAATAGTTTCTTAGAATGTCGTAGAAGGTAAATCCGTATCTTTGACATTTAGACTGCAGGGCCAGGAATCGAGCCATGACATTCCAGTTGATGGATGATTGCTCTGCGTCCTATGTAACCGCTGTACTGTATGTCAACGTTTTCATCGGCCCATTTGAAATCATTGAGCATTATTGGCTACAGAACTGCACATAAAAGGTTTAGATATTAATTCAATTTGTAATTAGTACTTAAGTGTGATTTTAAAATGAAGTATATTAGATGGTATAGGGCATACTTAAGCATGATTAAAATTATAGACTTGAAAAATACCATAAAATAGTACAGAAAAATTGTACTTAATTACAATAGAGTACACACAAAAACAGTTGTTGTGGCAAAGACGGCAGCGCAGCAGGACACATGTCAGGGTGTCACAATGAAAGTACATGATCTCCTGATTAGATTCCATTTGTTTGGTTTAGATCCAACTCATGGCAATGGAGATATGGTTGAAAATCTTTTTTTATATATACAGTATAATGCCACATGGTGGTCAATCCTGATATCAGAAAATGCTTAAACTCTAATGAGCTGCCGATCTCATGCGTATCAACTTTTCTGCAAAAAAGGAAAATCCTGCCTGCAGTAGTTTGCGCTTTCATCTGGCAAATACACTATTATTCCCAATTCCTGGGATATAATTAACAGCTGATTACATAACTCATTTTATATGAAATGAGAATTATTAGCAACTTTGCAGTAATCTACTGTTCAATAAAACCATACAGAATATTTTTCGTGTGCTCATTAAATGCACATTATCATCTCAAAAAACTTTAAAATAGGTATTATTTTAACAAATCAACCACATATTCAAGTTCTAAGGAGATTTCTATCAAAAGCTTTGATGGAATTTTAGCATATGTGAGTTATAAATAGAAGTTTGCCCAGGAAAGGAAAAAGTATGCAACATAAGGAGTCACAAGACCTATGAATCCAGTGCTGTGCTGGGTTGAATGCTGGAATTTTACCCTGGTGACGGAGTTTTTATTTAACAATAATTCAATAATTATTTGGCCAAAGTTTCTGTCTGGTTAAGTTTTGAGCAAAAATATTTGGTTACATTTAGGAACACATCACAATTTGTTTTAAAATAGACAATTTGATAATGTTACAGCATTAAAGACTAACTGCCATGTAATGTGACTCACCAGCTATATCTCCAACCATCACAACTGGCTGATACCAAATGTAACTGAGATCCAGTGTGTTCTTGATAAAATTGGGCATAGGATGATCACTGCCAGACAGAAGTGTACTTGGGAACTCCAGGGTTTGGTGTCTGCTTTCTAACTTGTGCCTGACTTTCTTTTCCAGGGACCCATCATAAAGTCTCTCCTGTTGGTTATCTTGGCTCTGGGAAACACTGGTCTCCTGATTGCCTTGTTGTTTGCTATAGCTGATATGTGACCCCCATTTAACTGTTTGGTTGTATTTGTCTATTTTTAGTTTTGATATTCTATATACTCAGCAGCATAATAAACATTTAATACTCACTTTAGGGAACTTGCTGAATAATTAAAGAAACTTTTGAATCAGCTGTACTGTATAATGACTTGGTGCTTTTATATTACTTGACACTTATTCTAATTTAATTCAGGCAGGCAAATTCAGAAAATAATTGACCTTCATTGTACTGTTTGTATTTGTTTATTTAATTTATTTAATTTATGACGGATAGAATTGTGAAAATAAACATATCCTACTATTGTTTGTCTGATAAAAAAAAAATAAAATGTGTCACTGCTCCACTCAATATGGCACTTTGCACATCAGTTTTAAATTCAAAAGAGTGTAAAATCCAGTAAACACATTTATTATTTAGAGGAAGAATGAACACTGCTGCTTGCTCACGCTTATACATTTGTCAAAATACAGTAGATCTAATTCACGACAATAAGATTAGCCCACTAATGACTAGAGAACTTGGACAACAACATTTGCTTGAACTTTTAGGCATTTTCGTGTCTGTTTTATTTACATACCATCATATGTTGGCTGTGGGCAGTAGTGTTCCACTTTCTAGAGCAAGTAGGGAGCTACATTTTTCCATGACAAAAAGCTATACAAATGTGAAAATAGAAAATCTTTTTAGGGGACATTATGAAGACCACCAGCTCTGTTGAATGTCAACGTATCTCCTGGCAATTATATTAAGTGGCAATTACATAGTCATAGTGTCCAAACTGAAAGGTTGTCAGAGATTTTTTTTCCAGGCTAGCTTTAAATTGACGGTTGGTCAAATGGGTTATGACAAAACACTAAACTGGATAATAGCCTGATTCTATGGGCCAGGCATTCAGAAGAAATCACAGTGTTGGTATTCATCTCATTCTAAATGCCAGTTACTCTAGTTAACCAGTCAGTCAGTGACTTGCACTGAGTGTTTGGCGTTCTTGTTACAGTGTATTATAGTTGTCTGTTTGGGCTGTGTTTTGTATTATCTGATAAAATGTGATGAGGTTTGTCTCAACCTGGGTTTGAGGGGGGAGGGGGGTGTTTGGGCATATACGTAAGCAATGACGTGGCAAGGCGGGGTTTAAATGTCATCCAATGAGAGTGACTTTGAAAACCATACACGTAAGCGATGACGAGGTAAGGCGGCTTTAAATTTCATCCAAAGAGGCATGGGGGTGGTGACTTTGAAAATGATTTCAGAATGGTTTCTGACCCCTTGTGGAAGTAACTACAGCAGTAAGTTTTCGGTGTGAGTCCTTCTTCGCAGAGTCCTCCCCTCCCCTTTACTCTCTGTCAGTCCTCGAGACAGTCATAGAGAACAGATGGATCCCCAACAGGCCAAAGCAACTCCGATAGAGTTGTGCCTTTGTATGTGTGACCTGTGTGTACATTCTGTAAAAACAAAGAAATACCTTGTTCGCTACTGTAATGCCAGTGATGAAGTCATGATGACATGATGTGGGAACCTTACCCCATAGAATACTTTTGTACCAGAAACCTTTCTGTTCTCAAAACATCTTGTCCCACCACCAGAGCTGTGTCGAAGAAACAAAAAGACATCTGTTAAGGCAAAGAGGCAGTAAAGCATGCAGTGTCACTGGGTTGCATATATGAGTGTCGCAAATGCATCCAATTCCCAAATTTCTGCGTCAACAACCGTGATGACCTATAAGAATCCAGCAACGGGCGACGCTCCAAGAAACAGCGTTTGTCTTTATGTCACATCCAGACACCCTCTAACGCTCCTCTTCAGGCCGAATGGGCTTTACCAGCAGAAGCGCCTGGGGCTACGTCTTCAAATATAGCACCGGTGAACTTGCTTTCCACAGTCTGGAGGAAGGGGAGAGTTTCGGACAAAGCACCATCAAAGCTGCGCTAACTTCAGAGGACTGGGTGTTGTTATCCCTGGTGGCTTTAAACCACCTCAAAGCGTCATATGTAAGTGAAGCACAAGAGGAGGCCGCCTTGCCAGCATCCCCAGACATAAGGACGCAAATTACCCCCACAGTGAAAGAGGAGACAGAGGAGACAGCTATAGACCATCAGCTGGTGAAAAGTACAATTGTGTCCAGCATTATTTGGGAGACAAGTGGCTCTGCTACTGGCAGTTGATTTTTGCGAGTCAGCCATCAGGCTGTGAGGCATGGGGAAAGTTATGACCAAGTCATGACATAAAGTGCTCGAGCACTTTAATTCTGACTGCGTGGTATTTCAAATATGCCTCTCTGTCCCTTCACGGCATGGCTGCAACTGATGGAAGAGAAAGCGTTCTTGTTTACAAAGCTGTTCCAGAGATGTCGTACCTCCAGGTATATTGTGATGCTGAAAAAAAAATTGATGGCCTAAAACCACGCCTCCCTGACATCATCGGTCCACCTTCTCCTCCTCCTCCTGAGGTACTCCTTGCTTTTTCACTACACTGGATTTTTATAATGGCTACTACCATCCCTACTAGCAACCCACTTGTCTCCAGTATAGAAAGGATTAAAAGGCCTTCTCCACTCCATGTTGTTTGGACCAGTTTGTAACGCTACCATGCAGGTTGTTTGACTACCCGGCCACCTTCCATGGACCAAATGCTGCATCATCATACTACATATTTTGCCGCCTCCTTGGATGACATCATCTACAGTAACAGCAGGGTGGAGCATGTGCAGCATATGGTGGTGGTGTTCGAGTCACTGAAGCAGACTGGACTCACCTTCAACCCGAATAGGTGTGCAGTTGGATGGAAAGAGGTATGGTATCTGAGGTTAAGAGCTTTTCTCAGGACGTGGAGGGTGTTTTACATCAACTGGAAACTCTCAGAAAGGGACTCCATGTACAGAACAATTGAAAAAAGTGTTTGGCAATCTGGTGGGTGGCTGACACTCTGCAATACTACCTGATTGGACAACCATATACTCTCTGTTTGGACCATGCTACCCTCTGGTGGCTATACCACATAAGGATGGGTATTGGTGTCAGTCAATGATTGGTACAACACGTGAGGAAATAAGTAAATGTAACCAGAAATCATGCAGGCTTCCACTGCCCCTAACTTTATTGGTCATGTGTGCAGGCACACTGGCTACGTGATCGGTGTAGACGAACAGACAAACATTGTACATAACGTTTTATAGCATATCATATAAATTGTTCATGAGAATATGTTGATATAAAACAAAAAAGATGCAATTCATTCATTCATTTTTGATTGCTTATCCTATGCAGGGTTGGGGGGATGCTGGACCTCACCCAGCATCACTGGACAAAGGCAGGGTACAAACAGAACAAGTGGCCAGTTCATCACAAGGCTGTTACCTTAATTTTCTTAATAAGTTGACTTATACACAATGTCACTATTCAGATAAACGGTATTTAGGTTTCTTAATGTTAAATGAATAGGAATTGCATCAAAGTCTCTGACTTGTCTTGTTCAACTCCTATTCGATTCATCCAAACATGCACTGCTAGCATAGCATAACTACAGTTAGGTCTATATGTATTTGAATAGTGACACAGTTCTTGTTATTTTGCTTCAGTACCTTACAATAATGCATGTGAAAACAGCAATCTTGAAAGTATGTCCAGTGGTGGGGCTTTAGATCTTATGTTTTGGGTTGGTAAAGAGTAAAGTAAAGAGTTAAAAAAAACAATTGCACAATAAAATTTCCTGAACAAGAGTTTGTTGTTTCTAGATTCTTCAAATTAAAACTCACCCTGCATAATAATGTGATAGCTTTGTTTTTCTATAGATATTACATGACTCATAATTTGTCCCAGGGGCTTATGTTTCCAGTGTTGTGTTGTTATTTGTGACTGTGCTGAGTAGAAACATTGGTGTAACATCAGTATATTACATAACATTCTTAAACCTGCAGAACATTATATATAAATCAGTACGATACCACAAATGGCAGCTTTTCCATGCTTTGTATGGAAGACAAATAGTATTAAACTGCAATGACATTTCATACAAAATCCCAGTGATGCAATGATGCTGGCAGAGGGAGCATAGGAAATTATCTAGTTGAGTTTCAACGTCAAAAAAATGAAAACACGCTAATCCTCTGAATGGTTGGATAAAACGGTCACAGATGACAGATGTGCTTTGTATGTGTGTGATGGGGAACAAATATTGTGAATGTATGTACGTCCTATAAAAAGTGGGTCAGTATGAGAGTGTGGGGCTGAACATGTGGGTGCTGCAAATGTTGCTAAAGCTGCTGTTTTCTGATTGGCTGCTTCCCACACAGACACACACACACACACACACACACACAATATGCACCCCGCTGGCAGTGAGATGTGTGCATGAAAGAGAGACCGAAACAGAGGGAGGGAGTCAGGGGATATAAAGAGGACATTTAATAATATAAGAATAGAGATAACCACATGGGTAGAAAAAGCTTTACACCAGTGTAACCAGTTGGCACCATCCTTCTTGAACAGCTGGATCTGCAGGTAAGACACTACTCCTGTAATTATCTTTTTTGTTTGGCTTCAAAGTTTTGCTTCTTTTATTGAATGAAAAACTGGGATGATTTGAGGAACTGTGCTAAAAAATATTTGTTTGTGAAAAGTAGAGAGTTTGGAAAATATGCAAGTCTATGTTTCTGCAGAATATTGACATGCAAGGTAAAATTACTTAATTGAACATCACCTGTCAAAGTCAGTAAAAGGCTTTTCTGTAAAGATTCCTTGTTGCATCAATGTTGAACAATCTCCATCAAAGATGAAATCGTCAGTGCCAACCATAACTTCCACTCTGGTCTAACAAACCTAATGTTGTGGAGCTGCTGTGTCCTCCTTGAGTATCTCTGAAGAGACAGAATGAAGTTATCACCCAGCCTGCTAAAACTACTCAACCGGTCACATCAGTGGGCATATGGGGGACTGTGTTTCCATTAAATTGTTTGGGCTCTAGTTGTTGCCAAGAGGCATTCTGGGAAATGTAGGGAATTAATAACAGAGGTACAAGTCCTTTGATCATTAATTGGAGAATGGCAACTGGAATGCAATGAGACATGGTTGGGGTTTTGGGATGGGGGTTAGTTTGATGGCTTTAGGAAACCTTAACATGTACATATATTATATTACTAGACATATAGTTAGTGCCATTTATCTGTCTAGATTGTTTTGATTGCAGAGTTTTGGAATTACAGTATATTTGCAGTAAACATGTCTTCCTTCTTTCAAAAACTGAATAGCAATAAATACCAATTCTAGAAATCATCATTACCTGGTTACTCAAGACTATCTACATACCTTGTGCGAGCAGTTCCATTTAGGAACTCTTCATCATTCCGCAACGTAGCACAGAAGGTAGTCGCGCATGAGAGGCTAGCTAAGCTAATGAGCTAAACATAAAGCTTAGCCAAATCCCCCAGAACTGAAAGTCACACCAACATTAACTTGTGTTTTTTGTCTTGTGTCACTTCTTAACCTTCTCATGTACATGGCCTCATTCCTGGAGCTGATATTTGAGATAATGATGAATGTCATTTAGTTTCAGTTTCTTTAAACTGTACCTGATTGAAAAGCCCTCGAAGCAGCTTTTCTTCATCCCCCCATGTTAGTCACTGGAGGCCATAGTGACATACTGTCACCTCTTGAGGCACAGGTGTGAATTACAAGAAAAGATGAAATGCGACTAATTGATTAGCATGCTAGTTCCAGTCACTGCAATACAATAATTTGGGCATAGCATCACAACGGTTACTTCTTAACATTATGTTGATAGGGATAGTTCATTTCTTTGAATGTTTTCAATTGAAATATTGATTTAACCTTATATATAACCCTATAATCTAAGGGGAAAGTTCATTTATCCAATGGCTCAATTGATTTGTGTGTGTCATACAGGAAACAGTGCTGATGATAACCCAGATGGAAAGGGGCAGAAATACAATGAGCATAGTGTCATCGAGCTGTGACCTTGTCTTTCATCTAGTAGCCAACAGAAATGCCAGTAATGATTTACACTGTTGGAAAACTCCTCTACATGCAATACAGTCACTTTGATAAATTATGTAAAACTAAGATGGCACCCCTAAACATAACTTTCAAAATCAGAAGTACATGTAGATCTGTTTCTTTTAGACATCAACCCAAATAATATTTAAGTGACTTTCACTTTTAATTAATCAAATAGAAATCAAATCGAATTTTATTTGTATAGCCCAAAATCGCAACTTACACATTATCTCACTGGGCTTTGACAAACTGTACAGATGTGACATCCTCTGCCCTTAGACCCTCGAACTGGATGAGGAAAAACTTAAAAAACCCTAAATAGGGAAAATAAGAAACCTCAGGAAGAACCACAGAGGAGGGATCCTTCTTCCTTGGACGGACAGATGTGCAATAGATGTCACTTGTACAGAACACAACAACATGACAATAACAGTTTACTTAGAATGTTTGAGTTAATATGAGTCTATAAATCCAGATATAATATGAGTATAGTATGTTGGTCCAGAAATCATTGTAGTCCATTGGCTAGGATGGGTAATCCAGCCTAGGATCCAAGTCACAGGATCTCCTGTCCTGAAATTGAGCAGTAGGCGTCAGTCAAGACCACAACAGCAGCTCCCACAGCGATGCAGTCAATTAGTCCAGGAGTCGTTATAGTCCATGTATCAAGATCTGAGTGTTGCTGATGTACTCAGTGAGTCCAAGAGTATGTGGAATCTAAAAATCCAGGGATATGTGAAGTGTAGTGATCCAGCAGCAGGTGTAGTCTATTGGTCCAGAAGCCATTGTAATCTCTGGATCCTGTTTTTTTACTGGGAAATCCAGCCCAGGATCCAAGTCACAAGATCTCTTGTTTTAATGTGGGCAGTAGGCATCAGGCAGGACCACAGCAGCAGCTCCCACCCCGACCTAGAAAGACCTGCAGGATGATGCACAGAGACTCTGGGGAAGAAGTAAAGTTAGTGTAAGGATATGGACATTTAGAGGAGCAGAGATGGAGTCTGAGTCAGAGGGGGGAGAGAAGAGAGCTCAGTGCATCATGGAGTGTTCTTTATGAATTTAATCCTATCTTTTATTTACTTTGGAAGTTTGTATTCTATCAGCCTTTATGTGTGCTGTTTCTGTGTACTGTACTGTATCGAAGTACCAATATAATCAAATCAAATCAAATCAAAACAAATTTTATTTGTATAGCCCAAAATCACAATTGAATCCAAAACACTACTTTGTCCCTCGGATGTTTTGTAAACAGCTGCTGAGAAGAAAATGAGAGCACTCTTAAACATTGACTCTAGATATTAGAGTGGCCATTCCCAGAGCCCAAGTCCAAGTTCTTATTTGTTTTGCTCAAAGCTAATTAGCGTCCAGATAAAAAAAGTAAGCTGGTCACTTGTGAACTGCATGCTGACATTTAGAATGACATGCCATAGTCAGAAGAGTAATTGTATCCACATTAATAAACTTAACCCTGGCCATTTTTTTTTTTCAACCTTGACTATGTTTTTTTCCTGAGTTTAAGCAAGCAGGTTTTGTCCCTAAACATAAATCCTAACAGTCATTGTTTGAATAATTTTAGCCATTCATAATTTTAGCCAATAATTTTATCGATGACCATTGTCCTGTTTAGGGATGGAATTTGTGCTTCATGAGTTTTATTTTTGAAGTGTGTTGCAGTTCTGCTTCTGGTCATCCTCTAATCAGCCATAAGTCAGATCACCAGCCCTGGCATCAGTGATTAAACTAGTCCATTCTCATTCCCATGGTTTGTAATGACCCTCATATCTCATCTACAAGCACAACATACCATTTGGCATCTGAATGAGCTGCTGCAAACTTCAATGTACATCCAAAATAAATCTGTCCCGTCAGATCTGATGTGAATGCAGCACTTTCTACAAAGCAACCAAGTCTCACAATGACTGGAGGAGGGGACGAATGACAACAGAGCTCGCATCGTGCTTGAAAGTAAGCATCCAAACTTAATCCTCTTCCCTGTGGATGACATACACAACAAAGCATCTGTAGCAGCAGCAGATTTACTTTATTAAAGACATACCATGGGTACCAACCATACTTGGTGCTGATCTTGGTACAGTCTTGTCTTTTTCAGACATGATTTTAACGCAATTCAGAGATATCTGGGGTTAGAATTAACTCACACATTGACACCATGTACCGTAATCTCTATCATTACTCCCAAACCCATCTCTAGTATAAATTGTATTTACAAATATTACCAGGGCTGATCAGCACACTTCAAGGTTTAATTCACTCTAAAGGGTTAACAGCAGATTGTCACCAGATTAAAGCTCAAGTCATTACATGCACAATCTAGTTCAGCAGCAGTTCAATAATGATTTTGTATGTGAAGGTCAAATCTGGGCTTTGGTTCCCATCTCTCTCTCTTCCTATCAGTCTCTGTGGCTCTGTCTCTCCCCATTCATCTTCCCATTTCCATAATCGGTTGGCATGAACCAGGGTGACGGCGACCAAACCATTGTTTGGTGTGTTTGGTCTGTCGGACCAGATGTCATCTGGTGTGCAGACTTTGGAACCTTTCAAACTCTCTCACTCAGATGATATAACACTCTGTCAGTCCAGGGTCATTTTACTTCATGTACTGCTTCTCCTGTAACACTGGAGGCAGAAAGTGTTGATGTATCCTTTATAATCCTTTATGACTGATGTATGGTAATGGTAAGCTAGACAGAGGAGTCACAAAGACAAAAAAGTAACACAAGCACATTAAACTCAAATGTACTCAGTTTATTCGATTACAGTGAAGCAGTTGGTACACTCTAGAGTGAGTAAAAAACGCTGATTTATTTGTTGTAATGCATCAAACTAAAGTGTTTGAAAAGTGAAATCATGCATGTATTGTTTTAAGATGTTTTAGGGTTGTCATCTATTACAATCTCTGACTCATCTTCCTGTCCCTGTGTGCAAGTGTCTTCGGGTAGGACGCACTGAAACTAATCAAGAGGAACTGATAATTTCACATCTTTTGGGCCTACAGTACTCCTTGGAGGATGTATAGTGTTTCCATTGAGTGACTTCTTAGTTAACGGTGGGCTCCAATCCTTTTAGGTTATATTCGTTTATTGTTTGGGTAATTGGCACCCTTAAAATCATTTGAATGAATCAATAGATCTACAGACAGATTCTCAGAGAAATGATGACGCTGTATATGATTAAGGGTAGATTTATGGATGATCCCATCAATATCACTAAGATGTCACATTAAATGTAAAAATAGATGTACGGATGGATTTTTTTTATCCGGACCTGACTCTCTTATGATCCTAACGGTGTTGCTGGGAAGGTGCTCAGGGCCTGTGCTGATCAACTCTCGCTGGTCTTCACCACAATTTTCAACCTCTCCCTGATACAGTCCACCATCCCATCTTGCCTTAAGTCTGCCACCATCGTCCCAGTACCCAAAAAATCAGCCACCAGCCAGCCACAAGGACTAACGCCCAGTTGCACACACACCCATCATCACTAAGTGCCTGGTACGGCTGGTCCTAAACCATATCAAGACTTGCCTCCATTGCTCCTTCAACCCTCACCACTTCGCTTACAGAGTGAACAGATTGACAGATGACACAATAGCCATCATGCTTCACACTGCGCTGAACCACCTGGAACACCGGGAGAGCTATGTCAGGATGCTCTTCATTGACTATAGCTCAGCAATCTATACTATCATCCCTCACATCCTCATCAGCAAACTGTCAGAGTTGCTGACAGTTGCTCTACACCCGTTGCTCTACACCCTCTACACCACTGACTGCAGACCCGCCCACTCCAGCAACACCATCATTAAGTTTGCAGATGACACAACGGTGGTGGGACTGATCACAGAAAGTGACGAGTCTGCCTACAGGGATGAGGTCCTGAAACCGTCTGAGTGGTGCTCAGCAAACAACCCGTCTCTGAACACCACAAAGACCAAAGAAATCATCCTGGACTTCAGGAAACACAAGGCAGATCTATGCCCCCATCTTCATACATAGTGACTGCATGGAGAAGGTCCACACCTTCACCTTCCTGGGCACCGTGATCTCTGCTAACTTTTCCTTGTCTGCAAACACCTCAGCTGTCATCAAGAAGGCACAGCAGTGTCTGCACTTGAGAGTGCTCAGGAAAAATAACATCTGTGAGAAGCTGCTGGTGACCTTTTACCGCTCTACCATCGAGAGCATCCTGACCTACTGCATCATGGTGTGGTTCTCCCACTGCACCCAGGCATAAAAGGTAGAGACTCCAGAGAGTGGTCAAGACAGCACAGAAGATCATCGGCTGCCCCCTCCCCTCCCTTAAAAACTTATACTCATCCCGCTGCCTCACCAGAGCTGAGGCCATCACAAGAGACAGCACCCATCCTGCACACCACCTGTTTGAGCCGATACCCTCTGGCAGCCGGTACAGGTTCATCAAAACCAGGACAAACAGACTCAGAAATAGCTTATTCCCACAAGCCATCACTGCGCTAAACACAAGCAGGCACTGACCTTGCCTCCCCCGCCCACACATACACACACACGCACCCTCAAGGACATTGTGCAATATTGACAGAGACTGACTGTATTTACTTTATATTTCTATATTTGTTGCTTGTACTTTTTATTCTTGTTTTTTATTTTTGTTGTTTGTCAAACTTGGTTGCTGCTATAATTTCGTTGTACACTTCTACAATGACAATAAAGAGGATTCTGATTCTAATTCTGATTCTGATTCTTATGTCTCAGCAAAAAGTAGGGATTTAGACACATATTGCCATAATCAGGCTCTCAGACATAAATGATCATAGTTTCTTGTTTGAGCTGTGTGTCATGTGTCATCCAGCTTTACTTGTGATCATGTTAGTAAATTGGCCAAGCTACAACAGCTGACATCCTTTTATTTCCATGCGCCTGTCCATTTTAAAGTGCCCACATACTGCTCATTTCCAAGTTAATAAAGGAAAAAACGAAATTGTTTACATGTTAAAAACACAACATCTTCTCAATACAGTGATACCTCTAACAAAACTCATTCCTGGTCTGCCAAAGGGCGTGCTAGATTGAGCCATAACACGTGCATTATCTGTTCGTGACATAGTAATGTCAGAGTCACAGAAGTACAGGCCAATTTACTGATTCAGGTCATTCAGGCACTTCAAGAGCTGTTTTTTCTGTAGGATTAAGGAAATGTCTTTGCCACGGACTTTGAGCTTTTCAACTTAGCAGACCTTGTACATTCACAAAATGATGTGTAGCACACTAAATGTCATGGCAAACCTCAAAATACTGAATATGGACAGTTCTGTTTAATTACTGATTTTAAGTGTTCTATGAACATGGTGAAAGATCATGCATAACATCTGAGCTCTGCTTGTGATTGCTTGGGTGTATGGGCAGGAACCTGATACCATGGTTCCGCTTCTTGGTCGCTACTGCACAGACTCTGGTTCCAAATGACATGACAAATGCAGGATGGCAGCGCTCCGATTCAAGATATTTAGGCTCCATTTTTGTCCGGTGAGAGGACACATCCATCTTTATTTTTGTCAGTGGGTGACACCCTGATGTGCCTCCTGCTATGGCTACCGCTTTTGTGTGATGTCAGAAATTTTGGGGGTTATACACTTGCGGTTAAGCGTTGACCGAGTTAACTAGGTAATTCATTAATTGAAGTCGGATGTATGAGCTTGATTTATTCCCAAGTCTCAATCATTACACCAAGTCAAATAGTCTTCTTTAATACTGCCTAGACCGAAAGGGAATGGAAAGTTCTAGATCATTTCTCCCTGACTTGACCATGACATCATCAGAACTCCGCCAATCAAAAGGCAAATTGAGTTAAGTTACATCCCTACGGACCTGGCCCACTTATTAAGATGGCCATCTGCCTGCGCGTGCAGGTAAAGATGTGTCGGAGAGAGAGAGGCGGGGGGGGGAGGGAGGGATACAGTGGAGAGAGAAAGAGAGAGGTGTACAGTAGCCTGCCAATACAGATTTATCTCTTCTGCTCTAATTCACCCACAACAGAAGAGCACACATCAATACATACTCCCTCTCCACCGCACGCACACAGCCTGCCCGTATGCTTCCCTCCTCGCGCCATCGGGTGGCCGCCTGGCTACTTGCGCTGCCGTTGGGGAGAGGTGGGGAGGAATGCGCGCGCCGCGGCCGCCTGGAGATGATCTCGTTTTGGCTGCTGTGCTGGAAGCTGTTGGTAGGTAAATAAACAAACCCATGATCTCTTTAGAATAAACAAAACCCCTTCCTTTCGCGGGGTTTGATGCCTCCCCCTCCCCCTCCTCCTTCTCCTCCTCGTGCGACGGAGATTTGGGGACGTTTTGGTGGAAACCGCGCAGCGTCTTCCGCCGAGGCTTTTTCTTAGCTCGAGCTGCGATCTAAACTCGGGTTTTCCTGGCGTCTGTGTGTGCGCTTATCTGTCACGATTCTGATGCTGTGTCCGTTTTGGGGATGCTGTCTTATATAACACATTTGTCTCAGCCGCAGTCCTCTGACAGAACGGCCAGAGAAAGAGCATCATATTGTCATTAAAATTGTAACCTGGTGGTGAATGAATAGAACTAAATATAACAGATGTGACTGAGAAAAGCACTGTGAATACATCAGAATTGAATGGTTGAATACCTACCGACAGGCTATCTCTGAGTCCTTCTTTTCGATAAAATACATGAGGCCTAAAGCTGCTCTGTAATCCTCACACACACACACACACAGAGGTGTCTGATGAAATGATGCTGCCTGCCTCCAGATGTTGATGGGGGTTGTGGGGCGGACACGAGTTTTTGTCTAGAAGTGAGTTCACTTTAGAGGTTATTTTAATCTGGTGTGAAAACAAGCGTTTCTATATGTTCAATCTTAAATTCCAAGTGAAGTTGAGTGAGGGACAGAGGTTATAAAGGTCAGTTGATAATCCAAAACGTAGCTGGTTCAAATCCTGGCAGGCAGTGATCAGCAGGGTGGATTAGAGCTGCTCCGAAACTAATAGCTCTCCAGTCTGTCCCACTATGTTGTGATCTTTATGAAGAATTTAAGATGTGGTACTGTGTTGGATTGAATGTCTGCAGAGGCACCTGCACGTTAGATTAAATCTGATGTTTGCAGCACTGTAGGCCATTTAAACCTGCAGTACTCATGAAAGAGCAGCATGCAGCTTGCGGCTGATCTGCTGTTAAAAGATAACTCATATGTTTTTTACCTAAACCCTATTTGTTGAACTTCTGCTGTCTTAACTTTCACAAAACACACATAGTTTTGAAATTAAAACCAGCACTGAGTTTGTACTCAAGGATTGTTTACTGCAAAGGTACATACATGTCAAAACAGAAATAAATCACATTTACCTACAGTGAAACATTAATAATTTTTTTTGACTCAATGATAATTAGATACTGTATACAACAAATGTTTTTACATACTGTTTTTCCTTCCTTTCTCTATTTCCTGTTGTTGTTTGTACAATTCAGACACGACCAGTTAATTGGTGAAGGGGTCCTTTTTTGATGTTTATTAAAGACAAACAATAGATTTGGCTTTTTGTAAACATTTGAAAACTTCTAAAGCGGTAAATTATGCCCTTTGGCAATTGACTGATTGTCTCTGGTGTGCCTTGTCACCAACAAAAACAGTTTGTGCAAACATTAATTTCATACACTGTCTTTACAGTTATTCAGTCAAAACAGGTGTCCTACTGTAGGAGTCTACTCCATATTATCACACACTTGGAAATAGAGATGTAATGATTAACTTGAAAGCCGGTTGAAAATCAATACAATCATGTCCAGCCAGTCGAGATGTTAAATCAGTAGCGATACATTTTATAAACAGCAGATGGCACTGACGCTATGTACTGTGACTTCGCGTTTAGGTTTTTTCAGACCGCCACCGTAACTTGCTGCCTCCAGTCAAATCAATAAGAGAAACGTAATAGAAGGAAGGCGGTTTTGACGGCAGCAGGACCAGGAAGTGGTTGCCAACACGACAAAACGACTGTCTGAAAGGAAGGGGATTGTTAGGCAATATTGAAAGTTTTAGCAATTCTTTTGTTTTATAGAGAAAAGGAAAGATTTCAGTATTTTGTCCTTTTTGTTTTAGAAATAATTAAATGAGAATTTTCACTTATAATTTGTCCTAAATCTCATTAAAAAAAAAAAAATGGAAAAAATTGTGAATCATTTAAGTATTGTTTCCTACCTGCAATCCCTACTTGTGGCATCATTTTGAGTGTAGTTTGTGGCAAAAAAAAAGAGGTTTTGACTTGCCCTTTGTCATTGCATTGTCTAGCCTAGTTGAAATGGTCCCAGCCAACCAACTCAAAACTAATTTTAATTTTGAAAAGGTATTTATCATTGTATATGTATTTTGGAAAAATTTTGATGTCTGAAATTTCTGACGATTAAACTTTTACTTAGTGAAAAATACAAAACAGCTTCTGCCTGGACACTCCAAAAGTGTGGGTGATGAAGCGGTTGGCATGTTAAAAAAGCTCTGGAAGTCATACCGTGTCACTCAGGTATGAATTCAGGTCTGTCTCAGTGCTGCCAAAATATTCTTAATCTCTAATAAATGTTCTAATTTTAGTCTTCAAGGTTGTTATGTCAGTGTGTTTTCAGGTTAGCAAGTGCGGATAGAGATCTTGTCACTTTTCATAATCTGATGTCTGTATCATCATGTTGACAATAACCAACCATCAGCTGGACATGTGCACATGAAATAACCAAGGATTGTTTATGTAATTTGTGATCACTTTGATCGCACTCCACACATTATGGCTTCATGGAGAGAAGAATGACTTTGGTCTGCTTCTATACTTAGTATTACCATAGCAACACCTCCAGTCTGTCACCAGCACATGCTTGGAACGACAGACCATATTCATCTGTTAACCCACTCACAGCCAATGTACTGTTACCATAGTAATGATTTGAAGGTTTATCCAATCGAATATTTTCCGGGTTTATAATACACTGCTTTAATCTACTTGCCCCGCATTTGGATGGGTGTACAAATGCAGTTCAAAGTGCTCTGCATCAAAGAGATTGCGATCATCATGTTCATGTTCCTCTGAATTAACATGAAGACAGAAATACTTACAAGACCACGATGAATAAAATGATAAAATGCCATTATTAATCTAAAATCAAATGGAGAACAGCTACTGTAAAGTAATAGTAAAAATATAAAAATAGGCTAAAATAAGAATGAAAATAAAGTACAGATAAACAAAGATATGAAATTAAAAAAAAAATGTAAGTGTGGCAGTTGGAGGGAGGTGAGTTTTAAGCCTGTATCTTGAATCTCAAACTTAAATGTTAACGTAAGGAGATACATTTTTAGCTGTCATTTATAAAAAGTAAATCAGTGGTTGCCAGTTTATCATTGTTGAATTATAGAGCAGAGACACCTGTAAAAGCACAATTTTTCATTGTGTTTGAGAGAACTCTGGAGCAGGCTGTAATCACAAGAGGGGAACACAGGAGGAAATGTAAAGCAAGGCAGCTTATAAGGAGACACAGAACCTACAAAATTAAATGGGAAACATTAGAACACAGGCAACAGAAATGAACACTAGGAAAATTACTACTCACTAAAACGCAAACACTAGAATAACAGAAAATCTATCCAAAGTAACACAGGAAATAAACTAGAAACTCGGAACCACCAGTACATATAAATACAATTTCCCAACAAGAAACTTATAACTTCAGGAACAAAAAAAACAAAACAAAAAAATCAATAACAATGGCAATTTATATGAAAAATGTGTATATGATTGTTTTTGGAACCCCATTTCAGCCAGGAAAGAAAAGATGAAAAAAATAAACAAGATAAAACAGTTAAAAAACTGAGGGTGAATACAAGAATTGTATGATAGTATAAGAAAACATTTTGTCGTCCGTCAAAATTTTAAGTTGAAAGTGCACAGTGAAAATATCACTTATGGGAAGACGTAATATCACAATTCCCATAATCCTCATAATTCAAACTTTATGTATTTTCATTGAATAACCAAAATTTAATTTGATTTTAAGACTTCTGAACACATGTTGTACTGATGCGGAAGTGAACTTATCAGGCTATGATGAAGTGTTTTTTGCCCACAGAGAGCTACAGCTGGGCTAAGGAGGACAACAGCCGAGCTAACAGACGGTAACCACGACAACGGTAGCTCAAGCAACACTAATAACGACTCTCCGACTACAGTGCAGTCACCAGATCCTGTTACCATGGAGATCAGTTCATCGCCACCACTGCCAGACCTGGAAAGAGAAAATTTGGTTGGCTGTCGTAGCCAGGATAGAGAAGAACTTTACCCGGACACCCATGAGCTGCAGGAGCCAATCAAAGACAAGCAGGAGGGAAAAGAGGCTGAAGAGGGAGGAAATGGAGAAACTAATGGAGATGAATGTGACTATCTTGTTTTTGAGATTGGAGAGCAGGAGGAAAGACAGGAAACAGGTGAACGCGAGGAACAGCAGAATGAAGGAGGAGATGGTGGTGGAAGAGGACGAACAGAAGGACAGGGTGAAGAAAAAGTACAGGCAGATGACGGAAGTAAAGGACAGAGCATAGACCTGAAGAGAGGACAAATTGAGGAAGGAGATGAAGGGGGAGTTAAAAAAGTATCTAAGGATGAAGGAATTAGAGACACACAAGCAAGGGTTGGAGGAAGAGGAGACTCAAAAGAAGAGGATGAGTGGGTAGGAAAGAGGAATGGAGAGATGAAAGCTGAAGCTCTGGCAGACCTCCTCTTTCTCTCTGACCATCCAGTGGGTCCTTCATCATCAGAGCCGCGAATCGTCTTCTCCCAGCCTTCAGAGCAGCCTGCGGCGAATATGTCACAGGATGCCTGGGGTCATGACCCTGGCAACCAGGATGATCTTAGTGACTGCCTCCAAGCTGAGTTGGCGATTGTGTACTCGGACAGCGATGCAGGGGATGACCAATGGGCAGGCTTTGCACCCTGCAATGTGACAAACCAAGAAGAAGCAGGTAGAGGGATTTGTGACAGTATCTGTGAGGTAAAGAACAAGGAGGAGCATAGAGGAGAGAATGAGGAGAGAGGAGGAGAAGAGGATGAGGCAGAGGAGCAGAGAGAGGAGCAAGTACAGAAGAGGCAGGGGGAGATGAGGGGAAGCAGAGATACGTATGATGAAGAACAAATGAGGATGAGGAGGGATGTTTTCCTGCGGTCTCCTTCTGTCAGCTCAACAGCCAGCTCCACAGAGCCCGACGGGAGGGTAAGACTTAATTTAGCATCAGTACTAAACATGGTGTCCGTTTGCTTTATCTGTACATTGAAGGAAAAATGTTAAAGATTTCCTTGGGGTGGGAGGGTGGTGGGGTTGCATGCAGTAAATACTTCTCTGGGAACCTCAGTCGCCCTGTACCAAAACATCCAACTTGCCCCATAGCCTGATGCGCTGTGCAGAAGTGCTGGGTTGTGTTTACCACATATAGCTTAGAGGTGCTCAACTGTCTTTATACTAACCAGGTCAACAACACCTCCAGCTCAGTATGCCCTCTTCAGGTGACGAAATGTATATATATCTAGGCTAAAATGTCTCCTGAAACTCCAAAACCCCAACATCCCCACCAGGTCCCTGTAGATTTCTGCATCCACAAGGACACCCTGAGTGAGAATGTCTCCAACGAGCATGTGGACTTCCTGTTGGCCCGCCACCAGTGGATGAAGATGGAGGAGGAGGTCAAAGGTCAACCAATCCCCAAGCCCGGGCTCAGAGCTCAGGGGAGCTTCCAGGGCACCCATTCGTCACTGTACCCCCCCACTCGCAGCCCTCGACTCAGACACAGGTGGGAAATGCTGAAAGCTAAATTAGAATGAGCTCTCTCAGAGAGTTATTCCTCTTACACTAATTCAAATAGCAAAAGATATTTTTATTCACCCAATTTAAATTGTTGTTATTTAATTTTTCAGTTAAGCAGTGGATTTCAGTTATAAGTAGTCAAAAGGAAAAGCTATGTGGGTTCACCACACTGCAGTATTTTTGTGACTTTATTTGAAGTTGATTGTATTTGTATCAACAATTTTTATGTCTTCGCACATTGTATTTTTTTCTTTTTGTATGAGAGGAGGTATCTGCCTCCTGTCTTCTTTCCACATGTAACACTTGACTCTTAAATTAGACTCTTACATTAAAATCTTACATTAAAATCTTATCACTTGTTCCTGTGGTCATTTCCATCCTCTTCTGAAAATTTCATCCAAGTCAATCCATAAATTTTTTTAGATCCTGTTAACAGACAAACAAATACATGAATGCCAAAGTTTGAGACCAGCTTGTGTGTATTGCTGCCTTTTAATTTTCATTAATCTCAACTTAATCTGGGTTTCTTACTGTCTTCACAAAGGGAGATCCATCCACCAGTGCCTAGGGAGCCCCCGCTGTCCTCCACGCTGTTTCTCAGTTCAGAGGACTCAAGCCTAGACGACTCATTATACCGCAGCTCGCTGGTGGAGCCAGAGACGGCGGTGGAAAAAGAGATCAGACTGACTCTGGAGAGAGAGGAGCGACACCGCAGGGAAAGGGGAATGATTGCACAGGGCCTGACTATACCCCGGTAACAACAACAAACATGTTCGCATTCTGCTGCACTTGGAGCCAATTAGCTGTTCTTAGCATCATAAATAAGTCCCTCAGAATCGTGTCTTTATGAGATCCTACACAGAAGCGCTGTCTCGTCCTTGTGGTACAGTAAGAGGAACCACATCAGGGAGTGTCAAGGGGT